>JAOYMR010000012.1:12689098-12723908 GCA_025802075.1 Tenebrosternarchus preto | reverse complement strand
CCCTCCCCAACACTCCCAAACACACACATACTCGCTTCTTTCTGGGAAATTAATGGCCCTCATGCTATCATACAATGGAGTGCAGAGGAGAAGGAACAAGATGAAAAAAAAAGAGATTGAATTTTTCCCCATTCATTTGTGGAAGACTTGTCCTCTGCATTTTATAGTCTTGTGTATTCTGAAGGCTTGGTGTACCTTTATTCTCTGCATATTCCAGAACGTTCTATGGCTACTCTCCAGTGAGCCATGGTGTTTACCAATTCAGTACATTACTGTGTGTGTGTGTGTGTGTGTGTGATGGCTGATGCTCTGCATGGATTAATGCTGTGTTCGTTTTCAAATCTGTTTGAAGGTTTGCGGTAGTGGGACATTTGTGCAGTGGTGTCGCACTTCTCCATGCACTACTCCACGTCTGTGCTTCCACTTCTGAAGCAGTTTGGGATTTTGCATCCAGAGCTGCTGCCGGGTTTGGTGACGGTATGATCTTGTTTTTTTAAACGGAGCGGCTACAGCAAGATGTGGCTTCTGGGAATTGTTCCACAAGGATTCGAGGATGATTGATCTCACGAGGAACTTTCAGCCTATGTTTGTGCACCTCATAATCATCTTCTCGCTGCTGCAGTTCTCTGTTAAATGGCACAAGAAGTGTTGAAGATCAAGGTGGTGGCCCAGGTTTCAGCTCCTCAGAGCAGATCTTTGGAGGGGTCTGTGTTCCTTACTGCAATTATAGACTCATTCTCTCTTCAGCAGTGCTTGTGCTGTTTGTCGTTTTGTGCCTCTTTCTGTTAGGTTGTCTAGTAGAAGATCTCGGTGGATGTGCCAGCCTGCAGGGTTTCGTTACAGGAAAATGCATTGTGGGCAACGTGACTCTCCAATTCCAGACTGTTGCTGTGTTGAGGAATGATGGGTAGGTTTAAACTCATGCTGACAGAACAGGAGGGTGTATGGCAGGCCATGTTGGTGTTTCGCCATGTCCAACTCTTCCTCCTGTAACACAACGGTAAGTTGCTGCACTGAATCAGCCCCCTCAGCTAGAGGAAAGCAGTCTCCCCAGACACAGCCTCGGTTCTTGCCAGTTCAGTGACATCCCGGTCTAGATCCCAAAACATTTCACTGTTGAGTTGAGTAGATCTGATGGGTTCTGTCCACCATCATCACGCAGACGCATCCATGTGCCATCCATGTGCCATGCTCAGACTTGCTCAGCTATATTCTTCAGCATATTTTTATACCGCGTATGTAGCACCAAGGCAAAACTGATTTATCTTCTGCCAATTTGTACGTGTCTGTAATTTAAGTTACAAAGGGGTAATTCATTTTAAATTCACCTTAATTAAACCGATTAAACCCGTGCCTGTTTGAAAGACGTGCTTCTTGCTCTGAAACTGGGGGGAGGTTTGCTTTTAAAGTGGTGCAGCAAAGTGGTGAATTAACCTGAAAAACGTGTTTGAATGGCTCTTTGGTGTGACCGGTTCTTGAGCTAATGTACCGTCTTACTGTACAGTCTATGTTACAGGTCTAGATCTCTGCTCCCATCTCTGAATAGACATGAGGTTTGGATCTGTATGATCTGCAAGCGTGGAAACAATCCTACCAGTCATTAACACTAATATCTATATTGTGCAGTAGACAAAACATAAACCAAATACTCAGTTTGTGTATTAGTGTGCAAAAGTTTGTTTGGCACCAAAAAAGCCACATGCATGTACATAGTTTTGCTGACTGCTGATGTCAAGAATGTTAAAAGATGTCAAGAAATCTGCAAAGGAGCTTGAGGATGTACTTTTGTTTATGGCTTTTATCTTCTCTAGAGTGATTTATTTATCCAGAGATGGCGGCACTCGTGTCTGTCTCAGTGCGACAGCGTGACATCTCTCTGGCGTCCTTTGTGAAGGCACTTCCACTATTATTTGAAGCATCTTATTAATACTTTCTTTTCCACCCACTTTGTAGACCGTCATTCCTGAAGCCATGCAGATTACAGAGCTGTCAAACGTTTGTACGAGACACTGAAATCTGGAGGTTTCATTCAAATTCAGACTAACCCTCAACAACCGCAATTTGCAGAATCCAAAGCTAAAGTTTACATCAAGCTGAGTCTCATATGTAGTCGTCTACATATTTAAATATCTGACAATGATCCCTTTATTTTGCTCTACCAGAGCATAACAGGGCACTACAGCTTCAGCTGTGGTCTCTGAGATCAATAAAAGCCTTCTCTCTATTCATAAACCTATCAGACAGTAGGTGATAACTGGCTGATAAAGCCAAAATGTGTACAGGTTCTGCTGATAAACATGATCGAAGTGAATTAGGCTTTACTGCAGGCATTTGTTTTATTTTTTTTTACTCAGTATCACACTATAAGGTGTCCTAGAGGCAAAATCTTGGGGTAAGTACATGTCTGTGAAAACTGTGGACCTGTATTAGAAGTCAGGCTACTCGCAATTTAATAACTGAACATTTGCATCGATTGTAAATAAATAACAGACAGGTATGAAAACCAAAGAAAGGGCATGGACTAGTGGTCAAAACTATAAATCAATATGATGTCACACATTGGCCACGCCAATAACTAAGAGCCAGACAGCAACAGAGCAGTAATAGTGACCTGAGGCCATTCTATTTACCTGCCACTCATGCTGTCTCTCATTTAGCTTCCATTCCTGAGAACAGCTTAATATCAGAAACCAATGAATTACACCCTGAAAACTTCACCACTGGAGATTGTGAATTCTGGGGAGATAAGCAGTACTGCCATCATTCAGCCGAAGAGGCAACGGAAGCCTCCAAGGGCCGAAAGCAAGAGAGCAGGCGTACAGTAAAGTCTAAGACCTAATCCACACAACAGAGCTCGAGGCTTCTTCACCAATTTCCAGTCACTTGTCAATAAGATGGACAAAATAAGACTGAAGATTACCTCACACAACATGGACAGTTATGTGATGATCATTACAGAGACTTGCCTAGTCAGCCCTGTCCCAGATGAGGCTATTGTACAATACAGGTGACATGGAGGCATACAGATATATCCAAAAAGAGTATAGGTTTCAATGATAAAAATAACAGAGTTGGAGCTCACATTTCATTGCAGAAGGCTCTCATCCTATAGTGACACCAGGTGAGATCTATTCTGATCAAAATAGACATCACTAAAGCGGCAGGACAAGGCAGGGATTCAGGTCGAACACTGAAGTCATGTCCCAGTTAACTGGCAAGGGTGTTCACCAGCATTTTTAACCTCTCTCTACAGCAAACTTCAGACCCTACCTGTCCTGAATATATCTCCCTTGTGCTTTTGCTCAAAATATCAGCAATAAAGTGACGATTGCCTAGTTGACTTAACTCCAGTTGTAATAAAATGTTTTGAGAGGCTCGTGCTATTTTACATCAAGGACATCATTCAGAAGGATCTAGATTTGCTTACTGAGCAAAGCAGACCTGTGGATGATTCATTCTCATCACAGCTCTGTCCCATCTGGAACATTCAAATACTTTGGTTAAGGTGACATAAAAATGTAATGACAGTCATACCACCTCAACTTTCATTTGGACGTGTCCCAAGCTATGTATTCAGGCCATTTCTCTTCACTCTTGACTGCACCCTTGAACACTTCTCTATAGTGAACTTTCTGATGACACCACTATGATGGGACTATCTGTTCAAGTGGTGTACTAACAACAATCTGCTCATGAACACCGCTAATACCAAGGAGATCGTTGTGGACTTTAGGACATCGAGGAGGACCACTCATCATAGCTGGAAAGTATCAATGACAACAAATTCATCCACCTGGTGAAAAAATATAGGCAGTTCTCCTTATTGTCCCACTTCTGCTGTTTTTCCATCATTGCTATGTCTGGTTGGTTAGCCATGATCATGGCGGTATCTGGAAGTTCTACAGGATCTCCACTTCCTTCAGGGGAGTATCCCACTTTGACTTTGGAACTTCCAGGCTGTACTCTGCACAGATTTTTCTGTATATTATGTCAGCCACTTGGTTATGGCATTCCATGAGCACCATGCCTGCTAGCATCTTATATCCCACTGTTATGTGCTGGATTCTCTCAGAGGCATCTTTGCACAGCCTGCATCTGCGGTCCTGTCTGGTGTGGTATATCCCAGGCCCTGTTGAACTTGTATTCAGAGCTTGTTTCTGTGCTGCCATGGTTAGTGCCTCTGTGCTGTCTTTCAGTCGAACCTTTTCCAGCCATTGGTAGGATTTTTCCGTATTAGCTACTCCCACTATTTGACGGTGATACATACCATGCGGGGGTTTATCCTGCCACAATGGCTCCCACATTACCATCCTCCCTGTGTGTCTGCAGTCTGAGGTACTCACTAACAATAGGTAAAAAACAAACAATCACACTACACACACACACACACACACACACACACACACACACACACATATGTGTATATATATAACTTGGATAGTTATAGGAGTCACCAAAAAAACTTGCTTACATTCAATCACAATAAAGTATCAGTCTCTCTGTCTGAATGTTTCATAATTTTTTTTAAATGTTTATTCGATTTTTCTGTCTTCAAATCAACAGCTTTTGAAAGACACTGTTGCCTTTGTTCTTTGCCTGTTGTGTGGTGACGCTGGAGTGGATTATCCCTATTGCCAGCTCTTCCACCTTCACACTATGCTGATTAAGTCTCCACATGGGAAATGAGATCACAGCTCTGGCAAAAAAAACAAAACAAAACAAAATACAGAGTACATTTTTTTTGTTGGTTGGTTTCTTTTTTTTCCCCTTGGTTGATGTTTTTTATGTTTTAGTCACTTTCCATAAGTTCAGAGGTCACTGGGCTCATCTTCTTCTTTTAAAATTGTGCATTGTTACACTGTCAGCTTGACTGAGAACATTCTGATGGGTATCTCCTTCCATACCATTGCACACTTTGTCTATTCCAGTTTTAGACTATTCCTGTCTATTCCAGTTTTTATTCTGGAAGACTTTTAAAGTAAAAACTTGACAAATAAGTTGGAAAGAAATGGTAGCTCTGTAGCTACCTTTGTGTGCAGTTTTAAGAAATTCATTTTTAAATATCTATATGACTTTGAGATGAGTGGAAAAAATAATGCAGCTGACCTCAAAAACCTTCCGAGGCTAACCAAAATAGGGCTAGGCTAGTCGACTCTGAACCATCAGTATTTACAATCTTGCATATTTCTGTTAGAGAATCGATCATTGCAGTAGGGTATTGATGACCTTTTTTCAACCTTAATATGTATCTCCTGCCTTCCTTCTCTAGTCTTTACACCTCTGGTACATTCTGCCTGGTCTTGTGAGATGTTAAGCTCAGTTTCTGTGAAGTCTCATCAGCTTGTCCTTTTTCATATTATTTATGAAATCCTAATTATGTAATTGAGGATTACTAAACAGTTGAACATACATGTTATAATCCCTTTTAAAGAGAAAGCATAGGTAGCAACATCTTATTTTATGCCAGTTTCATACTAATTCATACACACTCAACAGCTACTTTATTAGGAACACCTGTAAACTTATGCATTCATGCTAGTAACCATTCGACCAATCACGGAAGCTGCGCAGGGCTTAACATTTTGCTCACGGGGGTCAAGTGTTTGTTATTCGCAGTAAACATCCAAGTGGGGGAAATGTGATCTGAGTTATTCTGACTACTGCATGGTTGTTGGTGCCAGACGGGCTGGTCTGAGTATTTCAGAAGCTGCTGATCTCCTGGGACTCTCATGCACAGCAGTCTCTAGAGTTTACACAGGACGGTACAAAAAAAAAAAAAACAAAAACCCCCATCCAGAGAGCAGCAGTTCTGCAGGTTGAAATGTCTTGTTGATGAGAGAGGTCAGAGGAAAATGTCCAGACTGGTTCGATCTGACAGGAAGGTTATGGTAACTCAAATAACCACTCTTTCCAACCCTGGTGAGCAGAAAAGCATCTCAGAATGTACAAATCGAATCTGCTGCAGCAGCAGGAGACTACACTGGACTCCCGTCCTGTCAGCCAAGAACAGAAATCTGAGGCTACAGTGGGCACATGCTCACCGAAACTGGACAGCTAAAGATATGAAAAAAATATCACTTGGTCTGTTGAATTCTGAGTTCTTCTGTGATATGCAAATGGTAGGGTCCGAGCTTTGAAAAACACGAATCCATAGACCCAACCTGACATATGTCTACAATTCATGCTGATGCTGTTATCGGTGTAGGTGGGTGGATGGGATGTTTTCTGGGCATATTTAATAGAAATCCATTCATATGGTGCCTTTCATGTTGAGTACCTCAATACCAATCGAGTATCATTATTGTTGAATAGTTGGTCATGTTGTATTCTTGTGTATTCATGTATAATCTTGTATGACTGCAGCATATCCACTTTATAATGGCTACATTCCATCATACAGAACATTGATGTGTTGGATAATGTTGATTTGTATTTAGAAAGAGTTAGAGGTTGTATACTAATTCATATACATATACTAATATACATAAATCAATATACATGTATTAAATCAGGAAAGAATTAGAAGTCAATTGACGCCTGCTAGACAGACATTAGTTCCTATTGAATGAAAGAAATCTATAAAGAACCACTTCAAAACAAAAGTTTTCATCCACATAACAAGTGGATTCCTAGACATCTTTACAGTTTAAACTCTCTTGTCTTTAACTGGTCAGTGTCAGTGACATTAACACGGTCATAGATTGAATCTCAAACATCCCGCGTCCGTATTTGCAACTCAATTTTCGAATATTTCTGAGAAATTTTGGGTTATTGAAGCTTCTAAAAAGTCATGTGTGAGATCTTGCACTTTGGTAAAAAACACTTTCTTGTATTGTGCCTTGCATGTATTAAGGTATCAAATGTCTGATACAATGTATTTGACACATTTGATACAGGTATCAAAAAAAAACATTTTGGATACTGTTAAAAGCTATACTCAGACTTTAAAATGATGGAGCCAGATTTGACAAGTGAACATGATTACCACTGCAGCAAACCAAAACTTCAAATGATCACCATGGCAATTCACTATTCAGATGCTGGTGTGTTCCTTCTGATCTGGCCGATCCAGGCCTCCCTGGTTCTGCGGTTACGCTGCCGTGCTGGAGGCTCCTCAAGGGCTTTTGTGCAGTGCAGTGTGGAGAAGCTTCGACAGGCGGCTGCGTCACTCCTGGTGTCCCCTCATGCGTTGATGGTTTCCATCTGCTGGCTAGTTGGCTACGATTCAGCGGCGTGTGTAGGCTGCGCTTGAGTATTTATCAGTGTTAAGACACTTGGGCAAACACTGTCGTAAGTAATGAGCCATTGTGATGGATGAAGGTTGTCATTTTTTACATTTTTACCCTGTGGATAGAGGCCCAGTGCCTATGAAAGAAGACAGAGAGCAAACCGACAAGCAGAAAGCCCACGACACATTAGCATTTCTGTTATTAGCCATTACTGCCGCTGTGGTCTGATTTACATTTCTAAACAAACCCGTGTGCCCACACACGTCCGAGTCCTCAGTCAGCCTCCCACTGCTCGTCAGTCAGTTGTTAATTGTCACCCACTGGGAATTTCATAAAATGATTAGCAATCAGGTAGCGACAGATCATTTTTGTAAAACTGTATGTTGAAAACTTGTGTAAAATGTTAATCCATAGGGATGTTATTTACAGACGTTATTGCAAACCCCATCTGCAGAAAAATGGGGACATGTTGTACAATGCAATAAAAACAAGAATATGGGTTTTCTTAATTCCCTTCACCCTTTATTTAACTGACAAAAGTACATAGAAAGTACTTTTTCAGTGTTTTTACTGACCAACTTAACTGTATTGTGCAAATAAACATGTGATGCCCTGCAACACACTAGAAAAAAGTTTGGGCGATTAAAGAAAGTTAGGATTGATGTGTAACTTTCAGGATGCATTTCCTGATACAACGCCAGACTGTGTCAGACTGGTCTTCTAAAGTATGTGGCTGTTTTCACAGTAGTTTCTCATGCATTGCCGTCTGTAGTCTCACTGGTCATGCACATTCAACAGGGGTTTCTGGCTTTGTCTTTACAGACTGAGATTTCTCCAGAGTCCCTGAATCATCAGTTAAAGAGAACAAATCCGATTCACTTTTATTGCATTTTACAAAATGTGTGTAATTGAATGCAAGTCGCCGTTAATTGTGGAACTTAATTGCATTTACAACATTTAAAAGACGCTCTTATCCAGAGTGGCTTATAAAAGTGCTTTGTCATCTACTCACAGAATGTCCTAATACTGTCCAAACATTAAAATGCTAGTAACTCAAAGTAGCAATTTCCAGTAGCCAAGACTTAGAAACACGTCCACTAAACATAACATTACTTTCTAAAAAAAAAAAAAAAAAACACTGACATATTTCATAGGGCAATATGAATATGAATATGAAGTACAATGAAAGTAAAACCCTTACATTGTCTCCACCTGATCTCAGTAGCGTTTGAGTAGCCCTTAATTCACTGGGCTCATTGCAGTCCTGAAGCACGATGGAGTTGCCTTGAGCCTCTAATATCATCTCTCTGGGATGCTTTTCCAAACACTGGAAATGAGAAACATGCTAAACACCCCCCCACACACCCCCACACACCCCGACTTGCCTCCTGGAGAGAGTCACCGCTCTTAATGGGCTTTTAAGTGCAAAGCCTTGTCTTCCCTTCAGCTGTGTTACACCATCTCGCTCTTCTGGGTGGGGAGGGGAGAGGAGGCGCCAGAGCTGGAGGTAATGAAGCGTACGAGAGGGACGATTAATAAAGAATCAGTGCAGGAGACCATGTCACTGTTAATCCTGATTAAAACATAAACGCTGGTTTGGCAAACCCCCCCCCCCCCCGAATAAACTCATTACCTTTTACAGGACCAATAAACGAAGCATATGAGTGGGAAATGGAAAGGCAATGTCTCTCTCTCTGTCTTTCTCTCTCTCTCTGGCATGCATGCATTCTCTCTCTCTCTCTCTTTCTGGCATGCATTCTCTCTCTCTCTCTCTCTCTCTCTCTCTCTGTCTCTTTGTTTGTACCTGCTTAGTGGTGTGTGGCAGACACTGGCAGAGGAGGGGAGAATGCAGCAGCCCAGCCGTCCAGACTGATTATGGACTGATGTGTTCATCACCTGCTCTGAACTAAGTGCAGGTGTGGGTCTTTGTGCACGTGGCTGCAGAGATGCAGATGTTACAAAGGCCTAGCAGTAACCATGTGACCCCACGAGACTTTTTTTTTTTACCTCTCTACCATACACCATACCAAACATGTGCAAACAATAGAAATGTATGCCATACTTAAAAACACACACACACACGTGGTATAAAACTGCTGTGTGCATTTCATGCAAAGATTCTGACCTTAAACTGAACTAAAACTTGCTTTTGTACCAAAGTTATAGCTGTGGCATCACGAGATGAAAGGTGTTATTAAAAATATATTAATATGTTAATATATGAAGGAGAAAATCAGCTTATAATAACCTCTCATTACACTGATCATAGCATTCTCATAGTATTTGTGAATGGCCTTGTATCATTGTGATGTTGGCACAGTAGTATGTAATATGTAGTACAGTAATAGTACAGTAGAATGTAGTGCTGCTGTTTGTGTTCACATGTTCACAATTGTAAAACATGGTGGTTGATTATAAATGTTGATTAAATGCATTGTAGTGCTGACAGTCCTATTAGCTGCATCAGTGTAGGTATTGTGGTGTGGTGGCCATGTGCCAACCTTTGATTGCATTGAGAAGTGAACTAAAACCGTGCTATTTTGTGTCCAGGATCCCGTGCTGGCATTAATAGAAACTCATTGGTGGTAAAATCCACAATACCACCATTAGGAATCTGGTTATTTGTGCATGTGTGTTTGTGAAGAGCAGGCTCCAGTGAGGTGGAACAGGGGAAGATCACCAAGCACTCTTTCCGAGGCTGTTAACGAGGAAAACGAGTGCTCTGATGGATGCAGCGCGCTGACCGGGGTGCATCCCTGTCTCGGGAGAGTCTGGGTGCTCTAAAATGTTGTACACATGCACGCATGCAAATATGCACAGATCTAAATATCTTGATCAAGAGGTTACTTGAGAGGAGTCTCATTCAAGTTTGCTTGCTCTTGTACACCAGTATCTGATTCAGTTTCATGTTATTAGACCCAGCATTCCCATGCGTAGATGGTAAATTTTACACCGCGGAGGGAAAAAAAAAATGCTATGTTACGTTATCATTCAATACAGGGTTCACTGAATACACATTAACCAGTGGGACTTATACCTTGCCATCATTGTATCAGCTCACAGACAGAGCTGCATTGTTCCCTCCCCTCTATGGAGAGGAAATTAGATCTTGTTTTGCTGTTTTGCCTTCTCAGAGTAATAAGATAATGACTGCTGGAAATTGGACCCTAATGTCATTCAGCGGCTCCTCTTGTGTGTTGCCTGGAGAGGCTGATTAGCCAGTTTTCCATAGCGAAGTACTGCTAAACTCCAGCGTATTGAGCAAACCTGCTGTGCATAAATGTCTAGATGGTGATGCTATTGATGCACAGTCATAATTACTCAGTATCTGCAGATTTCTTTTTCACATTTATGGTGTAAAATTCATTAGTGCACCGAATATTCAGTGTATATAAACATATATATTGAAGACGTTTCTTTTATTCATTTCACTAGTTGGAAATTGATTGGAAATTTGACATGATTGGAATTTTTTTTATTTGATCGGTTATCATCTCATCTTCCTTACACGTTTTCTAGAGAGGATTATGGCGGTTGCAGGATTAGAAGATCAGTCCAGGTTTTTTTACTCCCTGGGACACATTTCCAGCTCATAATGCAGGACACTTAGATGATCCCCAGTCAGCACAGAGATGTAAATTCCTCCAGCAAGTCCTGGGTCTACGTCTGGGCCTCCTTCCAGTGCGACCTGCCCGCAACAGCTGTAGTGGGAGCTGACTAGGGGGGGGATCCTTATGAAATGCCCAGACCACCACCTCGTTGGCTCCTCTCAGTTTTAAGGAATGGTGGCTCTACTCCCAGGTCTTCACAGACCGCAGAGCTCCACACCCTGTCACGCAATGAAAGTCCAGTAACCCTGCGGCGGAACCTTTTGACAGAAATCTTAAGTTCCAGGACTGAACCCCTGCTCTACCATCACAGAACGATTTGGAGCTGCTGACCACATCTACTGGTCATCCTTTTTCCATCACTTGTGAACAAAATCCTGTAGTTTTCTCTTTTCACTTGAAGGAAGCATGTCACTGACCTCGGGACTTGGAGGAGCTCTTTTTTCTTCTTGGTACTCAGCTCAAGTGCTTGTTGAAGGTTCACCTCTGAGGCTGTTATCAACATTATCTGCAAATAACAGAAATGCCACATCTAACTCCCCTTACTAGACACCATCCCAGGTGCATACTGATATCCCATCCATTAAAACCACACTGATATCCCATCCATTAAAACCATACTGATATCCCGTCCATTCAAACCACAAATGGGTGGAGACAAGACTCATCCTTGATGAAGCTTTTGTGAGCTCCGGGCGAAACTGACACAGACACAAGTTCATGTGGAGTGAAAGCTTCTCAACTTTGTTGTTCACACAAGAATATCTTTAAAGGGAATACACAAAATACCTAGTTATATTTTGGAGAAACAAGGCTTGTTGAAACCTGGTTGAAACCCCTTATGACAAATCCAACTCATCACCACAAGGTGACCATGGTGATCTCTACACCCAAGTTTCTAGAACAAATGGCCTCAAGTCCTCTGATAAAACTGAGCAATGACCTTTGACTTCAACGGAGTGGCTCTCAGCTCTGGGACTTGAGAGTATTCCCATCCCACCTCGGGCCAGTCTTCTGCTGGAACTGTGAGAGAGAGAGAGGGATTGCGAGCCTCTACTGGGTGAGGATATAAGACTGACTATATCTGGTCCATACTTTTCCATCTCACATACTCTGCTTTTGGAACCAAAGACGTAACGTTCCACATTCCCAATCGGTTTCTATCTCAAAGCTCTCGTCTACCTAACACCTGTCTGTCACCTGACCCCCACCTTTCACCATGTAGATGGTGAACCCACACAAAGGCTTCGAAAGTTACCTTTTCAAGCTGAGGATGGGCAAGTGTGTATGGGTAATGTAGTGTTCCTGATCTGGGCAGGGTACTCTTATGTCCACCACATGCACCTCCTATGGGAGTTTGTGGGGCTGCTCTTTGCCTAACCTCTCCCCACAGACCTGTTCCTGGTCTCGGTCCCTTTCCTCTCTTCATATTGGTTGAATTCTTCAATTTATTCCAGTGCAAATAATATAAAATGTAACAGAGATGCTACAAATTGTACATCCAGCTCTGATATGCACAGTATGCGTCCCATCACGGTGATACTTATCATAGTTACTATAATAATCCGTTCTTGGAATAGACTATTTATAAACAAAATGCTTGGATCATTTAAAAAATGGTGAAATAGTCTTTTTTTCTGGGGACCTTTGACCATGGAGATCAGAGTGAGGAGACGATTGTCCCCTCGATTCGAGGCTGCTGTATGGCGTTGGACTGGCACGGCACAAACAGAGCAAGGGATGCGAGCCTAGCGAGAGCAGAAGAGCATCTCTTCACGTGGCTGGCACAGGCGCACAAAGAAGATCTGAAATGGAAGTCTGGATTAAAGCACGTTTGGATTTAAAGCACGTCTGGATTAAAGCTCGTTATGGGTGAGAAGATCTTTAATTGAAAGAAAGAGCTAATCTGTTGCTTAAGGGTGAATGGGTTTTTTTTGTTTGTTTGTTTTTGGGGTTTTTTTTAATCCCCATGAAATGTCTTTTGTTCTTTATTTATTATAGTTAGAATTGTTTTAAAAGAGAGACGAAAGCCTTTATTTTAAGAAAAATTGTTTAGGAAGTCAGCACAGTTGCCTTCTGGAGAGAGGAGACAGGGGTTGTGTGTCAATGGATTTTTTCCATGGTGCTGACAGGGGAGAAAGGGGAACTTTTTTTAAGCGTTACTGTTTTAATGCTTGTTATTCTCCCTCTAGCCTGGGGTCTGCAGTACACCTCCACTATTGTGGAGTTTACACTAAGCCAAGAAACAGGACTAACCAGTAAATTTATCGATAGTTTTCTTTTAGAGTAGCACAAAAGCTTTATTTACAACCACATATAATAGAATAATCAGCACAAGCACTGTGTTAGAATCACTCCCAAGCAGAGTAGTTGGGAACCAGAGGAATGATTTTAGCACAATGGCGTAGACGTTACACAGAAATGCCATAACGAAACCTTTTTTCGATTACGGTAATATAAAATGCACGTCTGAATACTTGTAACTTGCACGTTGGCTAAATAGACACAGAAATTCAACTGTCGTATTGTTTCTTTTGTGCTTGTGTCAGATTTGTGTCTCTGAGACTTTTATGACTGCCTCTCTGGAGAAGTTATAAGTCACATAATTATTATCTTAAGCAACAGCAGAGTCGTTTTTTCTGGTTTATTTGCCTGGTTTTCTTTGTACACGCTTTGTGAACTCTCCATGGATGTGTGGATCTGATATAATTTCACAGTAAAATTGTGGTGTGGGTCCAGTCCCTGGTGTTCACCTTGAACTCAGGGAAACCCTTAGCAAAAGCAAATCCTGCTTTGTCACGCCTCTGCAGATATTGGATTCATTTGAAGAAAATTCAGTTTACATTTGAAGGATGTGCAGCCTTCCCATTCGCCACAGCACATTGCAGATCACTGGTGTAACATGTCCAGGTAATACCTGGCTAGACCTTCCTAAACCACTATTCCACCTTTCCATGCAGGATCATGGCGTTAAAGTGGAGATGGTAATACTTTTCCCAAAATACAGGATTACTTTGTGTAGCAGGCTAAATTTACTTTCGCAACATTTGGTAGAGGATTTCATTCGAAGAAACTTGCTAATTTATCAGTACGAAAGTATGTGAGCTCAGTGGAAAAAAACCCATGTCCTTGACACATGACTCCGCCTCCTGCGTGTTTACCCCCCTGGTTAAACAGCCAATCGCATTTTGCAAGTTGTCCAGGCTGCTGCACTCCCATGTGTAACATATTGAGTTTTTATAGCGAGTCCCTTTGCCCACGTTCGTTTGTTGATTCACCCCAAAGCCTGCTTTGCTCTTCTCATTCAGGGCTGTTTTGTGGAGTAGCCGTGGTCATCAGAGACTGGACGACAGGACAGGGTGTGACCGAGTCTGTAATATACTGGGCTAATCAGAGAACAGGGTATGCAGCTAGGGGCTGGTGAGGTTCTTTGCACATTGTTAAAGGGGATGAGATCAATACGACGGTTCAACGTCTCTGGCTCTCCGAGACAGAGCAGGGAAAAGGGTCCATAGTGAATGGCCAGGGCCGGTCGATGAGCATTCACTGATAGCAGGTGTCCTTGCATTGATCCAGCTGGGCTGTTCTTTGTCTCTAGTCGTTATGGAGATGCAGGAGTGACCTTTAACACTGTGGCGCGCGAAAAGGCCGAAGGGAGCAAGGACTCTGCTGCAAAGCCTTCTGGGACCTGTACTTTCAGCGCAAGTTGCAGGTAACATGGACCTCACCTCCTCCACTGCTGCTGGGGTGAGATTTCAGCAAAACACCATCAATCACGCCGGGGGCAGTGGAATGCAGGCTTCAAGCAGTCTTGAAGGCATTGGTGGCCAAAAGACTATCAATAATGTACTGTGTTAGATACTGAAACTGTGTTAGGTACTGAAACTGTGTTAGGTACTGAAACTCAGCACTGCATGAAGCATGTGGACTTGATGAGCTCCTGTGTGTGTCGATGTAGAGACTCTGCTTCCTATTCTGTGAGAGTTGCTAATCACGTCACGTTTTTTTTGTTTTTTTTTTATTCCAAACCTATGAGTGAATATGTCAGTCAGTTTTATCACTCTGTGCTGAATCCCAGTCATTATCACCAACTATAGGAAACTGGCTACTTTACAGAAACAGAAAGCATATCTAAATGACCCTATTTAGAAGGCTTATTACACTGTGTGAGATGGACCAGCATGCTCAGATGTATGTAGAAGAGAAATTCTTTTACAGCTTTCGCCGCCTGGGTTTTCAAAATGCTCAAGGAACGTCAAGCAGAAGTGTTCACAAAGTCTTATGAGATATTGTCTTCTTCCAGCTGGGTTTTGATTGGCTGGATGGGACTGTGAGGGAAGAAACCCTCAGGCTATGTCAGGACAACTGCAATCGTAGTTACACTTTCGGTGTTCACTCAAACACAAGCCACACTACTTTGTGGCAGTTTTCTAGTTCTTCTCAAATTTGGAATGAGAGCATCTTAAAATTGCTGAGAACTGACATACACACGTGTATATATACACACACGCACACACACGCGCACACACACCCTGCAGTCCTCTTCAGCTTGTTTTTTTCCTAAAGTGTGTGACAACACTTGTATATAACTCTGGAGTCACGTCCGTAAGAGCGGAAAGTTTCACCTTGCAAAGAGAAAAGCACTAACAGAATTCTTCTTCCCTAAACCTGCCTTTGCATACACTCTCATTTAAATAAAACTTTGCATACGCTCTCATTTAAATAAAACTGGTAACCAATCAAAGGCCCAGGATTTGTTTGCTGGACCTTTTAAGGTACTATTCTTTTTCTACACGCCGTATTTGAAGATGTGACGCCTTCTTCTGTTTTTTTTTTTTTTTTTTTTGCTTATGCTTCAAATTGCATTTATTATCCATGACAAATTTTGAAAAATGTCAAATGTTCCTTTGTTTTTCCAAGAAACTTGCTCTAGTTGTGACAGAATAAGGCTGAAAGACAAACACTTTTTCTCTCAGCTTGAGGCTTGAAAGGAAGTCTTTGAATTATGTGTGTCTAGGCTGAGGGTAATGAAGATGCTGGTTGCGGAGAAAGCGGGTGCCGTTGGAGACGGCAGCCCTGAGTCTTGCTGAAAGATGATTCACTCTGCCATTATTTACTCAGAGACCTGTGCTTTTGTGCCTTTCTCATCGCTCCTACACATTAGAATCACTTTAGAGTGTAAATACAGTACGCTATAGCATTGTGTGGTTGCACTGACATGTTACAGAAACACATACGCCTAATTTATGTACACGCAGGTACCTATGCAAATGTGATGTGTGGTGCACCCAGGGTTGTGTAAAAGCTGGTGTTTCCCAGCAGGAGTGTTGTCGGTCGGCTGATGCAGGCACAGCAAAGGGTAAAAACAATTTTGCTTCTGTTTTCCTTGTACAAGCTTGGGGCTTGTATGTGTTTACAGGCTTGAGCACATAACCAGGTTTACTGTATGCATACACATGAACTTGGCGTTAGTGGGGAGCCTTTCATTCTCTTTCTGTCAGTTAAACTACATCTTTCACTTCTTGAAAAGTGCTATATAAATTCCATGTATTATTAAACACGAATGGTTTCTGAATTGAGGGCGTACGATAATATATTATGAACGGAGTGTATATGGGATTAGTAATTTTCATCCAGGCTACTATACGGTACCTGTGGAGGTAAAGGTGCTCAGATGCAGGGTTACTCTACCATCATGTTCCTTGTGTTATTGGATTCTTATTTTGCATGTTAATGTTTAATGCAACTCAGCGTGTGTGTGTGTGTGTGTGTGTGTGTGTGTGTGTGTGTGTGTGTGTGTGTGTCATAGCACTGTGTGAGAGGCCTCTGCTGTGGGAATGATTAGCTGGTCTCCCAGTGGCTTGGAGCTCTCCCTGCCCGTGTATCTCTGTTGCAGCAGGAGCAGGCAGTTAGCCATCCGTCCATCCAAATAGATTAATTATGAGGCGGTGTGTGTGTGCGTGCAGAGTGAGTGGGAGACCTCAGAGCGAGGGAGGGGAACACGAATCAAAGGAAATCAATTTGAGATTAAACGCATCCTTCTCTTCTGTCTGTAGCGCTGAAGCTGCCCTACACACGTTCAGAACACCACTCATCGTAATGGTGGCGCTGGAGTGAAGTGTTCGCGTCTGGCTGGGGGTCTGGTTTGTGTTCAGGGGGCAGGCTCTGATTGTATTGCCCTTTTTCTTCATTATTCATTCTGTAGAAATAAATGTCATATTTGTTTTGAGAAATCCCAGCAGTCGAAAGTTTTTGCCATGACATCTGGATTTTGCTACAGTTTCTGCATGGAACTGAGAAGGTCTGGGTCTGATTGGTTGCCCGAAACACCTGCTGATTTAAAAAAAAAGCAGGAAATGCCACTTCATTAAGCCTCTGTGACTATGATTGGCTAGATGACCTGATGTGTGCCTGACTTGTGTCATCGTCAGTGTAGTGTACGTGTAGGCTGTAGAGATGCATGAATGTTGAACCTGTTCTGTAGCCCTGGTTTCTCTAGGCTCAACTCTGATACCTTGACTAAATGACATCAAAGTTTAAGAATTCAATTTTAGCTCAATTATCACCTTTTTGTTTCCTGTTTTCAAAAGAGTAAGAAAGGCTGTAAAAACATGTTTTTTTTTTTAGGTCTAGTAAACCCCACTCCTCCAGTGAAATAACTTAAAAAATTTTAATCAGTTGTGCTTATTCAGAATTCAGGGGGTTTGTTCAAGATAAGCCCATTTTCAGTTATGGCCTTTGAAAAGCTCGATAAACATCAAAGCACTTCTCCAGGCGCCTTTCCTTTCACTGAGTTCCCCTTTGTGTCTCTCTGAGTGTTAGCTCCTGACATTGACAGAAGGAGAGGGAGAGGGAGAGAGAGAGGGAGAGAGAGGGAGAGGGAGAGAGAGAGAGAGAGGGAGAGAGAGAGAGAGAGAGAGAGAGAGAGACAGAGACAGAGAGAGATGGTATGAAAGGAAAGAGTAAAGAAAGTAAATGGGGTTTGCATAAGCAGAATAAACCGGCTTGACTTAGGAAGAATGTTAAAGTGATTAATAAAACACAGGAAAGTGACAGGGTTTCTAATCATAGGTGACCATCTGCTCTCTGTGCCACCCACTCCTTACACACTCCATGTGTAACTCAAATGAGCAGGCCCATAAACACCATTTGCGGCTTAACCGAACGCCTGAAAAGCTCTTAATGTATAAGGACTGTGACAAGACCATAGCCTGAAACATGGTTTCAGGGTTCCTCACAGATCCCATCAAAGGAGGAGCTCTGGGTAGTTCTGCTTGAAGCTGGAGCTCCATTTGATTTAGTTCTCCACCCCTCCACTTTTTTCCTGCATCACGTAGAGGTTAGCAGTGGTTTCCTTCCTGGAGATGTATTTGCACAGAGAGATTTACCCTGGCTGGACAAGCAAGGCCTGGTGTATACAGTGACCCATGGTAGACACATCGCTTTGAAGGAGACCATGTGGAAGTCTCCCTGGTACATTATTGATGCTGAACACAATGAGATGGGAAGAGCTTTGCCTACAGTCATTCACTTTTTTCTATGGGTGTGTGGGTGTATGTGTGTCTTTGGGTGTGTGTTTAAGGCTCACAGTTTATAGCTGCTTCTTCTTTCTCTCTCTCTCTCTCTCTCTCTCTCTCTCTCTCTCTGTATGTCTCACTGACTGTCTCTCTCTTTCTCTCAACATCTTCTTTTAGACAGTCGATTTCTGTACTCATTTAGAAATGGGACAATGAAGCATGTTTTCAACGAGACAGAAATACCTTAATCAATGCACACAGTGGAGGGGGGAAATTGAGCTGCAAGCTTTGGGATTGCTGAGGAGAGACATCCTTGTGTTCAGTGCCCGTCATCTGAGCTGTCAAAGTCAAACCGCCTCTGTTTCAGTCACACATCATTCTAATAAGCATGCTTGGTACAGGAAGAAATTCAGCATACAATCTCCACTGGCTAGTTACATACAGTTAGGATCTAAACCCAATCTACAAGTTCTACATTCATATACTTGAACTAAAAATCTCAGTAGGACTATTGTGCTGGGCTCGACTAATTGGCCTTTCTGATAAGTTAGAACTTAGGAATCAGTTCCTGGGATTCCTGGGGGTGAACTAGCGGTGTTCCAGTGAGTGTTCTTGGGTACTGACATCCTGACACGTGTTCGGGCTTTTCTGCTGTATTTGCGACATACGTGATGTTTATGTGAAGACATTACAAATGCAACATGCTCCTTTTAATTAGTTAACGATCTCGTTGGGGCAAAGGCCAGTTTTTCACCAACTTTTTTTTTTTTGCCTTTTTCATCTGCTTTTGACCCTTCCTTCAAAGCAGTGATACACAAAGGTTGTCATTTAAATGGTCACCGGAGAACCACGTCTCTCTTGCGGGGTAAACAGAAAACACGATGGAAAGAAAAAACAAAGCCCGTTCTCCCTGCTGGTCTGCAGGACAAGCTTCAAACACAGGCTGCAGTCATTTAAAAGTCAAATGCAGTCAGTGGAGAGCAGAGAACTGAGAGATCTTTGAATGTGCAATGGAGCTGGTCTGTTTATATGGCAGGACACTCTAATGGTGTAAATCAAACCCTGTTTTTTTTTTTTGTTCCTCTCCCAAAACATTTTGCTCTGTATCCACGTTCGCTTGCTCGATCCACTATTGTCTTTTGCCTGCAGGTTTTAGGGATCTTGAGTGTGGTCTGGAACGCGTGATCCACGTACGGCTTTGGATCTCGGGATCCACTCCATAACATTCAGTTCATAGTGAAGTCAGAACGTCACAAGGACCCTTAGAGCTGAAAAATGTAAACAGTGGGCAGCTGGAGACGCAAAGCTATTTTCTTTAATCTTCAGTTCATTTTTTCGTTTTCATTGTGTGTGTGCAGTAATGGGAAATATCTATGTGGGTGAGACTATTAATTTTTAATAATAGCCAATAATAGCTTATGTAATTTTCCTTCCATTTACAACATGACTGATCTGTCAATAGTGTGACATAGTCAAGACTGGATTAATCATTATCATGATTTTGGTCTCTGCAATTAGCTAATTACGAAAGTCCTGTAGTGAATCCATTCTGTTTAGTGATCCACTCACTGCATGAAAAATCAAGCGCTTGGAGTGCAATCAAGCAAATGCGCTTTCCAACTAATTCACAGAAATATAGTGTTGTGTCCCAGGACAACCGCTGAGTATATAATCTGTAAATTAATATAGTCAACATAGTCTATATGCATACAACACTGATATTATAAAAACATAATGGATAAACAAATAGCATCCATGATTCTAACTACACAAAAGGTTTTGCTGTGACTGTTTAACTAAAAGAAGGTTGGACAAACACGCCTGTGGCCCCTCCAGAAGAGCCCTGATCATTAAAGCATAAAAGGTCTGGCTTTAAACATTACAGGAGTAATTCAATTAACCGTCATTATAATTATTGTTGTGATACTGATAACACTGTGACAATAGGTTATTATTCCTTAATTATGTTTTCCTAAGGCTGCCTATGAACATAGTAAAATAATTTGGACTGATTAGCCTTTTCATAAAGGCTATGGAAAAATATTGCTGTTAACATACTAGTGAACATCCTGGACCTTTCAGCCTGTCTGTTGGTGCTGTACCAGATCCACATGGCACAGGTTTTCTCCAGGAATACATGACAGGGTTTGGGGGCTTTTCCCTCTTCCACACCGCCTTCAGATGCCATTTGCATGGATGTGACTGACACTTGGGATGTTGGAGTGATTTTATCCATACAGAGCAGTCACTCTCATAAACCGCACATCACTTCCCACTGGAAGTGGCACTCCTCCTGGCAGCACTCCTCTCGGCTCTTCGGAGCATGAAGAGAGGGGGAAAATAGTCCGTCAGTTGTGTTTGGTTTGAGAGATTATCTCTTCTCTCCTAGGAAGTTGAGCTCAATGCATGGAGGAGGAACCGCCTGGGCTGCGCAGCTTCCTCAGTGAGAGTTGTCGCTTCCAGCAGATCATTATTAGACAGAGAGAGAGGGAGGGGAGAGAAAGAGAGAGGGAGAGAGAGAGAGAGAGAGAGAGGGAGAGAGAACTATTAGGGTGGAAATGAAGCATTGTGAAGGAATCAGCACTCCCTCCTGGAACACTGCAGCCTCCTGAAGGGCATCTGATTACATCTCACCAGGTGCACGTAGAGGACATTCTACCACTCTTTCAGAATGGCTCGTTAAAACAGCTCACCTGATGAATATTGACTTTATTAATTGGAAAGAGGAGGGGCGAGAGGGGGAGTATTAAAATAAGCAATTATAACATTTTGTTTTGTTTCATTTTTGCTTCTGTATGCCTGTATGTGTTTTTGAACGCGGACGATTTTTTTTTCTTACCCTCAGTTTTTCTTCTTTCTTTGTGAATGTGTTGGAGGCTCAGGATCCTGAGCTGTGCCAGTTTAACAGAGTGGTAGAACATGCTGTACCCCAAAATGCAGGACCAGCAGCCTCACAATGAAATTTTTGTACCACTGCAGGTTATCCAAACCTTACATGGAGAGATTTGATCGGTCAAAGCAAGGAGCTTCTAATATTCTCCAAGAAGCCAGCTGTTTGAACGCAATGGTTTAAAAGTGTGGCTTTGCCTGTGTGTTCCTTGACACAGTTGCTATGAACATGCGTTGAACACAGTTGCTATGAACATGCGTTGAACACAGTTGCTATGAACATGCGTTGAACACAGTTGCTGTGATTATTTGTCTTTTTCAGGTTCTGGTGTGGTGGGTAAGATGGCAGTGACTCACAGAGGAAGCTTGCTGGATTCAGTAGTCAGCACCCAGGAACCACACAGAGACATGGGTCTGGTCACTACTGCACCTCCTTTCACTGGCCTCAACCACCACCCTCCGTTTAAGCCCCTCCCTCGCGGTGAGCTGCACCATCAGAGACAACGGCAGTTTGGGGGCGGTCGAGGGGCGGAGCCACGCCTCGCTGAAGTCCTTCCCACTCAGCTGGTCCCCCACATGGAGGCAGCACCGTTCTCCGACGTGGCCACCCCCGGTCCCACCACACCGGACCTGTCTGCTGGTGCCGAGGGCCAGTCGTGGAGGCGGAGACCTGGAGATGCATCCACCACCGTTACCACGTCGGTGACCACCACGGTCACACCCACTTCCCCACCCCCTCCCTTCCCCACGGGTCCGGAAGTGCAGGCAGGTGGTGGTGATACGGAGACGATGCGAGAGCCCCGGACCGACACCACCCTGCTGACGAAAGTAAAAAAGCAGACGGCAAAGACCGGGGTGGCTCACGACACACTCGTCAGTCACGGCACTGCAGACACATCACTGGAGGAAGATGAAACTGCCTCCACCACCACCAGCACCACCATTATAACCACCGTGCATACACCAGGTAACACCACCTACACGACTGCTAGGAATACCGCAGTAAAGTTCCAGTTTCTGCTGTTTTATGAGCTGTACCTACAGGCAACCAGTCCTTTTTTGTTCAGTTTTGTGGCCCCCAATGTTTTCTGACTGATGGTAACCATGTTTACAGGACCTCTATCATAAGAGTAGGTGATGGCTGTATATGTTGTGTATATTTCATATTTTTAGGCATTGCTTTGTGTTTACAGAATAAACGTCTATAAGCACCTGTGCAGTTTCATGGGAATCCATCAAATGCCCCAGTAATATCTGACATAATATACACAAGTAGCAGGAGACTGGCATAGTTGTTTAAGGGTTGGTGAACTACAATTTAATATTGACTGTACAGTGTACATAAGCCTAGTAGATACAGATAGTATGTGCACATAATAAAATGATTGGTCTGTGTACATGCCCCTTTATTACCAGACAGAATGTGATATATGCTGGGTGACGGAACAGAAATAATGTGCCGAAAGACAATTGAACCGAACTTAATAAATGAGCAGTAAAATCTAGGTTTCCGTGCCAACTGGGTTTCCGCGTGAATGAACAGTGGCCCAGTAGCCAGGATGCTGCTACCTGGTTTCCATCACGCTTTTTGTGGACTTTTAAACCAGCCGGTGATCATGTAGTAGTTAACATCAGAGATCCTCCTTCGTCTGCATTCAGGTGTATGTGGTCTGAATCTTGGCATCTAGCAGGCAGAGAACTAGAGAACTCTGGGGGCTGTAACTCAGACACGTGCACTGACTTGAGTGGTCTGCCAGGTCAAGAATGTAAGACTTTCTCCGCTCATGTGTACGTGTGAGCCAGAAAGGTGTGGTGTGCCACGGAGTTCTAAGTTTTAAGAACTCTGTGGGGACTGGCCTTCTCCTCTCAGCTGCAGTGTGGCCAGACATATGGAGTTAAGTGGTGTGAGGGCCCCTGAGCTTGGCCCCTAGGGCTGTGGTTCCTGAGGGACCCTCTCTTACCAGCAGCGACCCTTAACTCCAAATGGAGATAAAATAGCCAGGAAAGGAGAAAGACCTCAAGGTGATGGGAGAGTGCTCTCCCTCCAGCTGCCGCACCTGAGCTGTCCCTGACACACACACACACACACACACACATATGCAGGCACAATGGAAGAGGGAACATGGCCACAGAAAATGAGAAATCCTGCAGTGATGATTAAGATGGGATGGTAGTGGGATGAAGGTGGCAAGACTCCTGGTGTCATCTTCTCTTCTTCTGCCTGTTTTCCCTGCCCACTGCAGCAGCGTGCAGTAGCACTTTCACAGCACCAGGGGGCTACATAGAGACTCCGGCGTGGGACAGCTGGCCTCACTCAGATGTAGACTGCACCTACACCGTGACCGTCTACATGGGCTACGGAGTGGAGATTCAGGTTGGAACGCTTTACGATGTCTGTGTGATTATCATAATTTATACTCTGTGACTGATGTAACGCAGAAGGAACAACTGAAGCGTTTTATGCTCTTACTGGCTAAGCAATCAGCTTACACACACACACACACACACACACACACACACACACACACAGGCACAAAGAATTTCTCCTTCTCTCTCATGTTCTCTTTTGCCATGCCTCCTTCCACTTTCCTCCACCCTCCTCCACCCACCTCCACAGCACCATACCACAGATCCCAGCAGAACAGCACATAAGAAGTACTTCACCTCCATCCTCACTGCATGACTGTGTTCTGACATATATATTTATTTGTTTTTGTTTTTTTACATCTTCTTTCTTACTGGCTGGTTGGATGCGATTCCTGATCAATATGGTCAGTGTGATGTAATGTGCATGATGTAACATGTGAGTGAGCAAGTGTGTCAGTAACCCCCTCACAGAGAACCGCCCTCTCCAGCTCTCTGCCCTTCCAGGAACATGCAACTGTCATTCCCCCTTCAGCTCTCCACATGGGCTGCCTGATATATTTGGCAATATTATTGTGCAGAGTCACTGTCACTCCCTCCTTCTCCTTCTCTCCTCTCCTCTCGTCCTCCCTCCTCTCCTTGTGCAGACCTGCTGGGACAGTATATAACCTCCTTCCTCCTCCCTCCTTTCCTGCAATTATTCAGGGTGACTGATATGTAAGGAAGCTGCAGAGTTCCTCCCTTAATTAATTGCTTATGGATTATCTGTCCTCTCTTTTATTTGTTTATGGTATTCTTTAAGGCTCCCGTTAAACTGTCTCTCTGGCGACTCTTAACTTAATTAAGGCCGCCTCAACCTTCTGCTGATAGTAATGTTTCTTTCTGAGACAATGCGAAGCTCCTCTTCTGCATTCCCTGCACCGCCGTTGCCCTCATTCGTCCCGTCGGTCACGTCTGTGGCTTAAAGACCTCGTTAAGCATTCCTCTGATCTGGAAGCCTTTTTGAAGGCCCCACAAGCTCTTCTCCGAGGCCTCCCGAAGAACTTGGGATCTAAAACTCAGAGCTCCAGCTCCACCCCCCTCTGCGGAGAAACTTAAACTGGATTTAAACCATTTTCGTCGCTCGTCCCTGAGCAGACAGAGGGTGATTTTTTTTTTCCTCCCCTTTATTAATCCCTCACAGCAGGCTTTCGTCTCTGGCTCTGAGTGAGGAACCAGTGGCTCTTGCCTGCTGAACTGTATGAGGAGTGAGGCCGTGCACAGGGCTCAGCTTGCTGCAGCTGGGGAGGTGGTCAAGCCCTCTGACCTCCAGCATAATAACACCTACAGTAAAAGCACAAGTCTACACACACTCTCTCTCACACACACACACACACACACAGAGGGCTTAACTCTCTCAGTGAAAGAAACCAGCTGTGTTCCAGTCAGTGCACCAGAGTGAAATCTCTCATCTTGTTCAAGTAACATTGTACTGTGCTTCCAGACCTCATTCTCCCACTGGGCTTAAGTGAACACAGCCTGTCAGCTTAACAACCTCTTCTAATGGTTCAAAATCAGTGTAATTATTTTTACCTCTGCTCTCACCCACAGACCAGTTTAAGACTTGTACATAAGGTCCAAGCTAATGAAGAGAAAGTGCTTGTAGTAACAGCCCTGTGCTAAACTATCTATTCTTTGTGCTTTTCCCATAATAGTTGCCATTACGGTGAGTATTATCATCTCTTGTAAACAAGTAAAAAGTTAATGAGACAACAGGGAGGGATATTACACTTTACTGGACCTTATAATGGCGGAGAACAAGCCTCCACCTGAGTAACATCCAGTAATAATAGTCAACAGTGGTCTTGTAATCTGGAAACTGACCAGTGATAAGAGTTAGATGTTGTAAATGCCAGCGTATGTAATTACAGAAGATGGGTTTACATAAGAAGGCATGCATTGAGTCCACGGCCAGTTGTCCTCGAGGCAGGTGAACATGCACAATATGGCCAAAAATATTTGGACACCCTCCTGAATTACTTAATTATCAGCCATACCTATAGCTAACAGATATAGAATATAAAATAAAATCAAACTATGCAGCCTCCGTAGAGAAACATTGTGGAAGATTGGGTCGTGCTGAAGAGATATGTGACTTTAAACGTGGCACTATCACGGGATGCCGCCTTCGTAAAAAGTCAGTTCATGAACTTTCTGCCCCGCCTGACGTGCCCTGATCAACTGTAAGTGCTGATGTGGAGTGGAAGCATCTATGAGCATGGATCGCATAAAAACGACCTGTCAGAGCTCCAAGCAGCACCTAGAAGCAACGTCAGCTCAAAATCCGTGAGACGAGATGTTAGTGAAATGGGTTTACATGACTTAAGAACAAGATCAGCAAACACAGCGGCAAGCATGGACTGGAGTGGTGTGAAGCTCGTAGCTACTGGACTCCGGAGCAGTGGAAATGTGTTCTCTGGAATGATTAATTACACTTCACGATCTGGCAATGTGAAGGATGAATCTGGGTTTGGTGGATGCCAAACTCCACCTACAAGAATGCAACAGTGCCAGTAGTAAAATTCTGTTGGAGGAGGTATTATGGTTTGGGCTTGTTTCTCAGAGTTTTGGGCTAAGCCCCTTTGTTTCTAGTGAAGGATTAAGTTGATTTTTTTAGACAATATGCATCCAGCTTTGGCCGCAGTTTCAGGAAGACCCTTTCACCTTCCAGAATAACTGTGCTCCTGTTAACACGGCGAGGCCCAGAAAGTCATAGTTTGATGGGTTTAGAGTGGTGGAACTGGCTGCACAGATCCTTCTAGAAAAGTGAAACAAGCAACACTTGATAATAAGAGAAGTCAAGTCCATACTTTTCTAGTCAGTTCAAGTATAGTCATTAAGTGTTGCTCGTTTGACTTGTTTGTACAGTTTGGGATCTTTAGAAAGCACCCTTGTGGACAATGAAGTTACACTAAATCACTGTTCTCAAAGCAACTGCATAGTTTGCTGACCTCCAGTCTAGTGAGCTTTGGGATGAACTGTAACATCGATTGCAAGAAAGACCAAGAAAGACCTTCTCACCTAAGATCAGGGTTTTTTTTCTTGTAAAGTAGGCATCTCTCTCTCTCTCTCTCTCTCTCTCTCTCTCTCTGGATTGGAGTGTGTGCATACGCTGGGGGGGGGAAACAAAAACAGAAAAAAAATAGAAAAAACGAAGATAATGACCAGAAATTTAAGCAGCAGGTCTGTACTGTGGGTCATGCATGCATCAAACTGCACTGGAGTCCGAGAAATCCATAAGTCGTTTTCCAAAGCCATGAGTGGCGTATAGATATTGACTGAGCGTCGATATGCTCAACTGCCCTAGATTAAGTGGTCCTCTGTACGGATCAATAAAATATAGTTATATCAGCAGCCTCTGTCAGAGCAGACAGCACTGATTGATTGGGATGTATTTGTTAGCCCTGACAGCTCAGTACATAGTGGTGTACTGGGCAGGACCCATCAGTCCAGAGTTTGTAGCATGTAGATTTTTGGTCACCTGAGGAGGTTTAGTACTATGGTTTGGCTGGATTGTGTTTGATGTCCTCAGATTTGTAGTGCGACACACACACACACACACACACACACACAGTGAAGTCTTGGATTCTGCAGAAACTGTGTTTGTTCTTTGTCTGGCTGTTCCTCAACCCTTGCTGCTCTTCGATTTACATTTAGAATCAGGGCGAGTGTTTTTAAAAAGACTCCTCACCGGTTCACCAGGTACCCTGTACCCACAATGGCACAGTCTTCTCGATCCGAGGAAGGCACTGAACGTTCACGCTGTGTGGACGCTGGTTTAAGGACGTTTACTGTTCCGCCGAAACCTTTCACTTCACATGCAGTTTTCACAGCATCATGTTCTTTAATAGCATGGATCAGTTTATCCTAGCCACTGTAGTGTCATCTCCCCTCATGCTGAACTCATAACCACAGGGTCAGTGAACGAGAAATCCATGCTTTCTTAATTACTTGCTATAAAGGACCAGTCAGGATGCAAATGTTTATTATGAGACCTGTGGTCAGTAAATGTTCAGAGATTGTTTTGTTTCATACACAACGTTTCCCCTTCACCAGTAACACCACACTATTTCCAGACAAACACCTTCACTGTAGGTTTTTGAGGTGAACTTCATCAAAGAACTAATATCCAGAGCTGTAAGAACTGCATCTGGCTCGGAATGGTTTGTGCAAAACTCATTTGAATGTGAACCACAGGGTACTGAAAGAAGGGAGACCAGTGCACCACCCAGAGCAACGAGGACTAACTACTAGCATCCAGCTTATATGAGCATAGGTGTGGGCAAGGCTGTAGGTCATTAAATTCCAAAACAACATCTCCGCATGTCCAAGTGTGTCATTGTGAAACTCATGATAGCTAGAAGAGAGAATGAGGACTTTTTTTTTTGTGTGTGTGTGATTTTGTTCTATTTTATATGTAATCGGCCCTTTTCTGACCTTCGCTCCCCTGTTCTCTTCACTAACCTCCTGAGATTCAGGACATAGCAAAGCCACATTGTCTTTCACGGCCAGCGCAGAGCTCTTGGACTACAACTCACAGGGCCGTGTCAGAAACAGGACTAGCAAAATCAGGGAGTTGTGTCAAGGTCTGCAAACATCCAGGTCTAAGTCTGCGTCGTGTGCAACAACACACCACATTGGACGTTTAGCCTGGGCTCTGCCTTGTGATTGGCTCTGCCTTGTGATGAGCTTTTGTGCACTGCTCTGCAATCGGATTTGGCCTAATTGTACTTGCAATGTGTTTCTCCTCTGGTGGTTCTGCATACGTTGTGCTTCTCCAAGAACGATCGTCTCTCTCGCTGGACGGACCAGTGCAGTAGCGGACAGTCAAGTGAACTTGTTGGTCTTTTTTTCTACTTTTTTTTACGTTGTTTTCTCTTTATCTTGGCAGTTGACAGTGGGACAGTGTCGGGCGTACTGGGGAAGCTTCTGAACGACGCACTCTGATCTGTCTGATCCAATTTAACGTTCAGTACTGCACTTGCTAGTCACATGTTATCCAGTTCCTGCGCTCCCAAGCGCCAGAGCTCTCCCCAGTTCTGTTTTATTGACATCTCTTCATGAGCACATCATGTCACTGTACCCTGGCAAAACCTCTTTCCAGGTTCCATTTTTAATGTGCTCATAAATGGTGTAAATGGTGATTTTTGTCTTTGTGGCTTGACTGATCATGTTCCACTGGGTAATCTCAATCATTAGCCACCTCTGTGTAGGATTTCAGTGAAAATGGACATTTTGTGAAAGGTGGGCGCTAATTAACAAGCCTGCCTTCTAGCATATTCTACCTAATGCATGTTAAAAATTTTGCTGGCTCAGTGATTGGCTCTGCGCAGTTGAGAATGAAAATGGTCTGAATCGGGCTGGGAGCACTAGAGGTGAGAACAGTTCTGCGGAGAAAGTGACTGAATGGGAATTATCTCTCACAAAACATTATGAATGACATTTGCTCATTGCTAAATTCGACGTGTCTATCAGTGATGATTTTAAGTGGGAGGGGAATTTGCATCAATGCAGTAAATTAGAATTTGCAAGGTTTATAAGGTAACAACTCTCTCGTGCTTAAAAGAGCAGACTCAGTCAAGATTCTGCTGGCCAGATGCTCCTCACAACTGTTTTGCTCTCAGGGGTGTGGAGAGGACTGTATGCTTGCTGGCTGAAGAGCTAACTTGGATTTGTTCAGTAAACTAAGAATAAACACACAGACAGAGACAGAGTTGGGTACCAACACTACTTCAAGGGACACTGCTGTCATCTCCTTAATCCCTTTTCCCGTCTGAGGCACCAGATATCTCCTCCCATGGCCAAGCTGTGATGGCGTGCATTGAAGCTCTTCTCCATGCTGGTTTGTTCCTTTGTACGGGCAGTTAACATTAGCAGTTCCTTCCTCCAGCCCACGCTGAAGGTCTACCGCGACCAAGGGAAAGTTAGTCTGCAAAATAAAGTGCTCAGCCTTGCCCTCCAGGTTGGCCTCACTCATTTCACCACATCACATACACACGTGTGCGTTTGCCCTCAGAAATGCAATGATGTTTAGAAGGTCCATTCAAGAGTGAATGAGGTCGTTTTAATAGACATTCTTTGCTTGCCCAATATACACAGACAGCAGAGTGAGACCGTAAACTCTTTCAAGGCTCATTTTATCACTTAATGGATCTCCACACATGCTAAAAAGTAACCAGTGAGGTGCGAAAGTGAAGACTGCTTCTGCTTTGAAATCGCCCCCATCTTTAGTTGGCTGCTCAGAGAACATTAGCAGTATGAAATGACCCAGTAAACAGGAGACATGAATATGCCGTTACTTTCAAAGCAAACGAAGATCTGGCACTTTCACTTTCTAGTGTGATGTGACCCCTACCAAGATTATGAAGAACTTAAAGCATGAACGATTTCCAAGTTTTGATTCATAATTTAAGGTGTGACTAATGCTGAGAGACGTGCCTTCACAAAAAACCACACAGATGCTCAGTTCAGCACTAGTTTCTAATCCGAACCACCAGTACCAATAATGAGCTTCACTGAAAGTTCCCTTTCCTTCTTACATTGAAGCACAGTTGCCAGCGACCCACTCGTTCCTTCTTTGATAATGGATTTATGGTGATGAGCTGGCAGAGGAAACGGGGCATCCATCACAGCGAATCACCGTCGGGGCCGGACCACTTTCATGAAGCGGCTCTAATCTCTGGATTCCAAATAGCAGCTGGGAGACCCTGCTTCATTCCATACCCACTCCACCCGTAGCCCCCGCGTCCAGGCAGGTGGAGGTGCCCTCAGCTCGGCTCACCTCTCTGAAGAGGAGGAGGAGGAGGAGGTGTGGGAGTACATTACTCCCTCTCAGGTGCAGCAGCTCTCCCTGGACCCCTTTTGTACTGGCTGTTGTGAGGGGATTTGAAGTTTGCCGGTGCGGCCGAGGGAAGGCTTTTAGATGTGGAGAGTGCAGCGGCGTACCTTACAAGTCTTACTGCTGAAAGTGTGTGCCTGTATCCACTCGCCTGTGAGTGAGTAAATGTGCGTGTGTGTGTGTGTGTGTGTGTGTGTGTTTTCTCTGAGAGAGATAGAGAGAGGTGCTTTGGCCTCGCTGGGTCAGCTATCAGTTATCAGCTCCTCTCAGATTGGCTCGCTGGCCAGGGCTGGCCCCTCCCTCTCACCCTCCCTGGCTCCCTACAGTCTGAGGTCACCTTCCACCACAGCTCAGCTTCTGGTCCAGAGGGCACGTCCAGGCAAGGGCTGCTAGCAGGGAATTAACGACTTCACTGGGGAGCAAAAAGAGGGAAAGTCGGAAGGGATTATTATGGACGGGAGGATTTAGGGACAGAAAATGAGGGTGATAGCAAGAAAGAAGAGCAAATCAGAAATAGTGTCTGACTTTATTTTTCAGAGGATCAGTCAAGACGTCCTACACCACAGCCCCAAATGACACTTTACTGTTTAATAATCATAATAAAGTAACTTCTTTACACGTCGTGTTGTACAGGAGCCGCAGGTTTGACCATGTGCAGCCCGGTTATATTTCTCTGTTATATTTCTCTGTGGATCGGCCTGTTAGCTGCTGCTGGGCTCCTCTGTCCATTTCTTTGTTATTTGTTATAATAGAGCGGAGCTGCTTCAGTTCCGTCACGCCCAGTCTGTCTCTGGATCACGTCATCTCCTGCACACACCGTCAACAGTGACGAGCGCTGGACATGCATCCTCTTATTAGCACAATTACTAGAAATCAATTTCCTGCAAATGCGCGCGGCCGAACGTTCCTTATCAGATCTGGGCGAATCGGGTCGTGCTGTAGGGTGAGTTTGTAGCCCAGAAGGCTAATGAATGTTGTCCTGTCATTATTGTGCTCTGGGGCATCATGTGGGGTTTAACGAACGAGGAGGATCGATGTTTGGGTGAAATGTGATCCCCGCTTTGCTTCTACATGTTTGCGGGGCAGGTGTCCTTCCTTTGCCTCAGAGCTCAGGAATGCATTTGTTATGAAATAAAAAATGGGGTGCAGGTGCACGGTCCTGGAAGTACAATAAAAAAAAAATCAAGTACAGAGTTTCTCAGTTTGGTGAATATGTGGTCTACTTAGGACCCGAGACTTTCTTGAAATGTTTTTCTGGATATATACTTGCCTGGACGCGAGGACAGCATATACTTGATTTTATTGTACTTCCAGGACTGCGCACCTGCAGAATAGCACCTAGCGCTATTCTGATGCATGAGCTCACAGACACCTGTGATTGGCCAGTGTTGCTGTAATTGACAGGGGAGACCGAGTGTCCCTCCCTCTCCACAGCCAATTTACTCTCTTGGGGTCCCAGCCACACATGGCTGTGGTATCATCAAGAACCGAACTCACAATCTCCTAAGTCATTTTGATACACCACTCTGGAGCTGCTACACCCCCCTCCACCCGACCCCCGACCTCCCGAAATGGTTTTGATGTGGTTGTGAGCTTCTGAACTCAGCCATGGAAACATCACTGTGTGTGAGAGCGTTTTAATTTTACAAAACTGCTGAATAAATCTTTTTTTCCTCCTTACTCTCCCTGCTCTCCGCATCTCCTGGGCGGGGGAATTTGACATCGCCTCTGCTTCTAATTAAACAGATCCTCTTAATCCGGACACCAACGCTGCCTCCTCTTCCTGTTTTTTCGATCGTTATTCCAAGTACGTAACACGCTGTGCCATTGTTTAAACTCCACAGAGGATCTGGATTTCCCTTAACCAATCACGGTCCGTGTTTCCGGGATGCTGGGGATTTGCCTTCCTCTGCAATTTCCCAGTCGCTGTTCAGCCGTGTCGCATAAAACCAATTTCTGTGGCTCCGTGCAGCGGGGATTGTGCCGATAATGAAAAGGAGGGACGGGGCGCTGTGAATGTTAAAATGGGATAAGCAAGGCGGTGGAGGTGGAGGCTGGAGGGGCGGTGGAGGTGAGGAACGCGTGGTGCAGGAGCCCGGGGCAACCCCCCTCTCGGACCTCAGTCATTTTTTTCAAGTTTGCCGGCATCGTTGGGGCGGTGTTTGTGTGCGGCTTCCTGGAGTTCATCCTGAGCCCTCAGTTCATGGTCCAACTTAACACGCCCCACGTCTGCTTACCGCGGGGTAGCAGAAGAGGGCAGTAATGAGAGGGGCTTTTGTTCGCTGAGCTGGAGGAGTGTTAATCTCGCCACCCTCCTGTATTGCGCTGGCCCGGCTCCATGACACCTCTGGTGCTGGGGGTGAGAGAGGATGGAGGGTGATGCGAATGGAGCTTGTCAGGTCATTTGGAGCACTCAGAGTGAGAAGGAGAGGGCTCGTCCTCCTTTGGAGGTGCACCGGGGGCCAGAGGCAGGTGGAAAGAGGGGGTGGGGTGTGTGAGTCCTGCCACACACTGTAGATGGGTGATTGTGTTCTCATTGATTCTATATTTAGCCCTCTGTGGGTGACCCTCTCCTTGGAGCACACAGATCTGTCTTGTTGTTTTTTTGTGCTTCTTTGCTCTCTTTTGTCTAGTTTTTTTCAGCAGCACTGCTGAGAGGGAAAGGCACCCTGCCTCTCGGTGTGTTGCTCTGGCGCTGTCTCTCTGGTGCTGTCTCTCTGGCGCTGTCTCTCTGGCGCTGTCTCTCCGGCGCTGTATCTCCGGTCTTCTGCACAAGCAGCCGTAGACTCTCTGTGGCTGCTTCGGTGGCTCATCGCGGGCGACTCATTAACGCTGCGGCCGATGTGACGCTCTTTTGCTCCAGGGCGCGGGGAAACGGCACCGCAGCCCGACAACCGTAATTTTAGCCGCCTGCATTTTACGGAATCTCGGCCGGCTGGAGCTTGACGTACAATTACACGATTCATCTGACACATGCAGTGTTTATTCTGCAGTGCTTTATCTCGTCTTGTACTGCCGGCTTGAGAACTGCGGAAGGGGAGTGGAGCAGTGGAACCACGTGTGTTGCTCGAGACTTTTAACTCCAGCGTTGAAGCGACCGCCGTGACTGCAGCAGCACGTCCTCAAAGAGGGCCACAGGAGGGCCACACGAGGGCCACAGGAGGCGCATTTGGGCGTTTTGTGGCAGAAGCTGCTGAACAGCCATTGATCTTTGAGCTTTAGCTCTATAAGAGTGGTGACTGATCCTGTGCAGCCTATCAAATCCTTCTTCACTTTTTTTCCTGCAGTGTTTCACACTGGTTCAGACGGCCTCGTGCGTGGAGCCCACAGACTGATCATTTCCTGTACTGACAGTTATCCTGCCTGCCGACATTTGATATATGTCCTATACAGCTCCTCTCAGGCCAGGACTCGATGTCTTTTCCACAACAGGGGGGAGGTGCGATGAAGAGGGGCGGTGAGGATGGAGGTGGGGATGGGGAGTTTGCACACCATGGCTGTATTAAAAGGTTCTCATTTTTAAGTTGGTAAGTAGCCAAACTGGAGAGCTTTTATTACTCCTGGGAGATGGTGCTGCTGGCTCTTCTCCTTCTGTCAGCAGACGTGGGAGGGATTTCTCTTCAGCCTGCTCTAAGGACAGGTGGACACCCTCTCTTGGAAACAGCAGGTCTTCAGTATGACTATATAATATAGTCACATGGTGCAGGAGGCGGTACAGAGTTTAATTAGTAGTGAAATAACCAAAGGGGTAAGCAGAGAGAGAGAGAAAACAAAACCACTGAAAACAAGTCTTCGGTTTGTCCCTTCTGGAGCATTTAAATCCAGTAGAAATACAGTGATGTACTTTTAAATATTTCAGCCTCCTCGAGCTCATTTACCTGTGCTGAGTTCTAGATGCGCACTAGTGCCAAACCTTTCCGTCGTAATTGACACTGGTGGAGGAGTGACCGCGTTCTCTCACCACAGAGAACACCATCTCTCCCATCTCCTCTGAGTTCAAGTTAACAGAAGTGGAATCCGTTTTTTAATATGGTTAGGTAGTTAGTTCATTGAATTGAATCTTTATTTTAACAAAGTAAAGGATTATAGAGGTGAGAATTTTTAATTATTGTCATGTGATAGAAATTAATCATGCATATGGTAGATGTTTAGTGTTCATATAGTAGATGTTTAAAGATCATATGGTAGATGTTTAATGATCATATGGTAGATGTTTAGTGTTCATATAGTAGATGTTTAAAGATCATATGGTAGATGTTTAATGATCATATGGTAGATGTTTAATGATCATATGGTAGATGTTTAGTGTTCATATAGTAGATGTTT
>JAOYMR010000012.1:12670334-12682327 GCA_025802075.1 Tenebrosternarchus preto | reverse complement strand
CCCCCCCCCCCCCCCCCCCCCCCCCCCCCCCCCCCCCCCCCCCCCCCCCCCCCCCCGTACACAGACAAATCCTTTTGGTTCTGTGAACTAATGAACTGTGGCAGGTTTGTAGCGGGGCAAAGCAATTTCACAGAATTGTTTCTGTTGAATAAGAAAGCTATTCTCGTCTCTGTCTCTCCCCTTTCCCTGTTTGTGTCAACCTCTCTCACTCTTTTTCTCTCCTTGTTTCTCTCTCTCTCTCTCTCTCTCTCTATCTCTCTCTGGGTTTCTCCCTTTCTTTCGGGCCGGGCAGAGAGAGGTACAGGGATCAGTACTGTGTACCTCCCAGAGAGCAGATCCTGCCCCGGTTAACAGGAGTAGTCTTTCATGCCTCTGTTAAGCCCAGGGCAGTCACCCACAGGAGCAGAGCTATGCCCCATCCATAATGTCTCTCTGTTTGTGTACAAAATTCCCCGTTCTCCTCTTGTTTACGCTCAAGTTCTCCAGCTCTCATCCTGCTTGGATCTTCACTAATACTACAGCTTCCATGACACCCGAGTCGAATCGAAGTTTTCGATTCATTAACCCCACAAATCAAATATGATGTATGTTTAAGCGTCATGATCATGGACTGGTAGTAACGGTTGTTGTAGTTGTTGTTTTCATATATGTGCCCACCTCCACCTTTGAAACTACATCTGTAACTGCATCATGATTTTTCTACACGGACGTGTGGATATGAACACAGGCAGCAGGGTAATGTTTAAACTCGCGGTTTGGCGAGGTGCCAGCGAGCGGCCCGCTGCTACGAGCCGTTAGAGAGGCTTTCCGAGGGCACGCATGCACCAGCAGCACCAGTAGGTGGCGCTTCACCAGAAGCTCTGCCCCTCCTCCCAGTCCTCCCTTCCCTCACAGCCTGCGTGGCCTGACGGATGGGACCCTCCTCCAAATGGCAGGGGCGCATTAAAGATTTAGCGCCCCTCAATAATTCACGACGCAATGAAACAGCCCCGTCACCACCTCTATTTAGGTCTCGCTAAAGGTTAAATACAAACAAGGCGGGATTGATGGAGTCAGGCCGGCGAGGGGCGGGGCCGAGGGCACCGCTGGCCTATCTGGCAGGAAATAAGCGACATGGCTAGGCGACTGCTGCCGCTGCAGGCTGTTCAAATGTCACGAGTCGTGATGATTCGTCCGATTTGAGCGTCTCGAAGGCACCAGCCACATGCTCCAGCGTAGCAACGAAACCAGAACCTAGCAACTACACCGGCTCCGAACATGTGTGGATGGCTGTGAAACGGGAGATCTGAGAGACCAGTTTTTAGGTCTAAGTTCGTAAATTCGTTTGCCCAAATCCACTGTCTTGTACTGAAATGTAGGTATACTGTATGGAGTGTGTGTGTGTGTGTGTGTGTGTGTGTGTGTGTACCCAATATCATAACTGACCTTAACATGCTTTGGTTTTGTTTTGTTTGCTTCGAGTTCCTGAAAATGTGAACTCTGCAGAGAGAGACTGCTAACCCGACGTAGTCTCCCCCCCCCCCCGCTGGCAGGCGTTCAGAGGGAGAGCGGCTGAGAGTAAAATGCTCAGCTGCACCACGCTCTAAACATAGCTGTGCACTGAGCATGTCCATTTATTTAGACAGTACAATTTACTGCCTTAACGATTAGCTGATGCTGCACGCTAATGCTAATTAGAAAGATTTTCATGTTTCAGAGAAATATAAAAATCGGTTTTGAGGGCACGCTCGATAATTAAGCAATCATGAAGTCATCTTAATTACCAGCCCATTTAAATTTCATTGAAGAACTGCCCGAAAACAAATTGACTTTCTATTAGCAAACATTAAATTAAAACTAAAGAGGCGTTTACACTCTAGACCAGGCAACTAGAACCCTGACCAGGCCTGGAGACTGTGTGTACGTTGTGTGTATCCTCACTGTGCCTGGAAACTGTGTCCGTTGTGTGTACCCTCACTGTGCCTGGAGACTGTGTGTCCATCGTGTGTTCTTTAACGCCGGCCCACGTCCCAGCTCAGGACTCCTCTGTGTTCTCTAGCCTGTTCACGTGCTCCAGCTTCTCTGCTGGCACCTGCGAATGGCGCAGTAAAAGTTGATTGGTTTTGGCACGGCAGTAAAAGCAGAGGCAAAGTGCTTTATGATGTGATATTAAACAGTGTCGCGGCTCTGCCGATGCCTTATCCGCCCGGGATTTGCTTTATGGCGGCACGGCAAAGACGCGAGTGGACGCGAGCGCAGCGGGAGGGGCGGGCGGACGCTCTGCTCCACGGCCCGATGGATGAGGCTCTGCTCCAGTGTTTTAGATGGTCCCGGTGTCTCCCTGCTTATTCACTCCTCTGCACTCGCGCTCTCGTCCGCCTCTATGGTCCGGTGCGCGAGTGCGGCTGTTCCATTGCTCCACACCTGCTTAACCCAAACACCTGAGGCTCTCAGACGTTTGCTGTGAAATGGCAAAATCGGTGGTTTGCCTGTTGTGAATCTGCGAGAACATGAACCTTGAAGTAAGTCTATATATTTTACATGGTAGTGAGAAGAAATGACTGTAGGCTTATGACCATAGACGTATGAGCCCGAAGATGTCCGTGTGTGCTTGTGTAGACAAGGAAACCATGACATTTATCTCATATTCTGAGGTCAAGAAAAATATATGCATTTCCACTGACAGTAAAATTTAAAAACTTTAAAATATTATTTAAAAAATAATTCAAGTTATTATTTTTTAAAAAATAACTTAATTAATGTATGTTCTATATATAGAACAAAACAACCAGAAATTAATTATCATAGTCTATGCATATACACCTTTCAGCAAATAAAAGTAACCTTAAACAAAGTCTTAAAGATTTAAAACAAGGCACATACTGAACAAGATTGATGTTGGGTAAAAGAGAATTCTCACAAAAGAGTTTCTATTCCCTTTAGTTTTTATTTTGCTTTATGTATTTCAATAAATCGTATTACTGAAGAAAGGCTGTAGAAGCTCTCCTATATAAAGGAGTGCAAAATTATGTGACATAAAACCTTTTTAAATTTAATTCTGAAAGTAAAAAGAAGCCAGTGAAGAAGGAGGAGGAGGGTGGATCCAGAGCTCAAGCAACACACTGTGAATGGCTTTTGATTAAATCCAAGCTGCTTATTTTGACCAGTTGGAACCAGTATGTCAAAAAACCTTGCATGGGTTATAAAATGTGCATTATTACAGTGGTCGGACAGTTTTTTGTGTATCACAAAATATCTCCAGATAATCAAAACGGCCTGATTCTTCCTAACTTTCTAATCACACGGCTTTGCTACGCGTCTGTGAAACTCTGTGAAAGTTTCATCAAGTTCCATCAACACATCGCAGAAGGAATCCGATATTTGCTTCTCGTTGTACCTCTAACTCAAGAGATCCACACCTTCAGGCTTTTTTTTTGGTCCCTGTGTCTCCACTGATGTAAAATGTTAAGCCTGTGGAAGATGAATGACCATAAAACTTAATTGTCTTTGATCCTCAGGTTCACCCTGTCCAGCATGATGCCATGTTAACATTTTTATTAGACAGGTCTGAAGGGGTAGGGCAGGTTTGATTATGTGTGGACACGCTGTCTTTGTGAAATCTGGATAATTAATTCCTTCCTAATGAAGCACCTTGTCAGGGAGGTCTGCGGGATAATGAGTCCTGACCTTCCCGTCCTGGAACTGTGGCTTTGAGTTGTCCGACATGACCATGTCTGCCTCGGTTTGAAGCGTCACGTCGGGCTTCTCTTGCCGAGCAGCTCCAGGACAAAAACTCTAAATGTGGCAGGTTTTTAAAAGGTTTAGGTTTAACAAACACAGTATTTTCAACTGCAATTAACCACAATGTGTGTATTTTACTCATTCCCCTTTACATCCTGCCTTATTTTTTAGGTTTTTTTTCCTGTTTTATATTTGACAGAAGACTCCTGTGTTTCTTCTGTCTTTGATTCAGATATTCGGTCCTGGTGCACATCTGAATGGATGAGTGTATCTAGGCGTTGTGAAGGGAGATTAGAAGCACCATTGTGAAGGTGCTGTGACATTTAGCAGAGCAACTCGATTCAGTAGTAGTGGTGTTAAGGAGCAGAGCAGTCAGCCTTGTATTTCACCTTTCTGGCAGGTTCACCTGTGGCTGAGCCTGAATCATTTCTGCAACATTAACCTTAACACATCTGCCTCATACAATTCTGAGAGCCATTAATGAAGCCAGACCATGGTCGTCCAGCAGGCTTAGTTTATGCCAAAATGTGCTCTCTCTCTCTCTCTCTCTCTCTCTCTCTCTCTCACTCCCTCTTCTCTCCCCCTTTCTCTCTTTCTCTCTCTTTCTCTCTCTCTCTCTCTCTCTCTCCCCCCCTCTCTCTCTCTCACTCCCTCTTCTCTCCCTCTGTCTTTCTGTTCCTCTCCATCTCTCTCTTTGCTCTGATTTAGCCCTATGCACTGGGTACATTCACTGATGTCAGCCTTGTTCAGTGCTGCAGCATTAGCAGAACCATCATCTTGGAGCTCAATAGCAAAGTCTTCTCAGTCCATTATTTATAGCAGAGCACAGCTAGAGGTGAAGAAGCCTGAACATCCACTGACTTAGGGACTGACAGGAAATCTCACACCCTGGGCATTGTGGGTACATAAACACATCTAGTGGCAGTCTTTTGCATTGGTCATGACTCTAAGCTGACACACGGTTCACCGAGACCCCTGGTGTGGGAGCAGCGTGCAACCAGTTATAAGAGGAGTGAGTGCATGTGGATGGTCCTCAATGTCACGGAATGACACTCTGCTGTCATCATCTGTCACGGACGCCACTGTGTTTGCTTTTGTTTGCATTCTGGGAAGGAGAATCGATAAAACGATACACTAAATGAATATGACTCTCCACTTTAGAGTGATTTCGATGGCTAACCCTTGTCACAACTTCTTGACCTGGCAGCTATTGGCTTACCATTGACTGTAATGTAGTTTGTGGCAAGTGATCTATCAGATAAAGTTTGAATAAGTGTGTGTGTGTGTGTGTGTGTGTGTGTGTGTGTGTGTGTGTTTGTGTGTAGTCCTCCTCGCTACACCCTTGTCTGGTTCTGCTGAGGTCCTGCACCTGTTATTCACAGTGATCTTGGGGTCCAGAGAGTCTGAAGCTCTCCGCTCACTTATTTATTACTGCAGGCTTTGCTTGTAGCAGAGAGTGGTGAGGGTATCTCACATTAAACCTTGCAGCGCCCAGAGATGCCCTCACCCCAATCCTGGGAGACCGTGAGAAAGGAGGCTCCCTGCCTGCACTTCAGTAGAAGGCTTTCATGAGTGTGGTGTCAGTACCAGTGCCAGCGTGAGCCCTGCCTGAACCCGGGAACCCCGGGCAGAAGCTCAACGCCTTCTCACACACCCAGTGATGTGGAGTGTACACAATCTGAACATGCCACAGGCTGTGATTCACACAAACCACTCATGCACAAAAGGCCTCACAGAAAACTCCTTCGGGTCCTGTCTTCCAGAAGAGCATGTTAGTGATCGTTAATGACCATAAACCTGTTTTTCATCAGAATTTATTTAAAAATAACAAAAACTACACAACAAAAACTCAACAAACCCAAAAAGTGGGGTGTTTATTATTTTATTTCACCCTGTATTTTATGTCTGCCAGATGCCTTAGTACTACTTAAGTGTAAAAACATCTTCAAATGCATTTCTTTAAATAGAGTTACCAGGGATTTTCTAAATATGTATTATATGTTTGCCGGACCCAGCCTTGTCTTTTGGCAGGTGAGTGAGTAGCTGCGAGTGTGTGCTCTCTGCTACGTCGCGAATGCAGGTGTTCGTCTCCGTGTTTGAGTGCACCGGGTCCAGAGAGCTGCCTGGGTTACAGTCATTACCGTTCCCCACTGTCAGCAGCGGCAGCCTCTTCCATCAGCGGCGCAAATGACAGTAATAACGCAGAACCGCTGTAATTGCGTTAATGACTGGTCCGGCGAGGCTGTAAGCGTTAGCACAGTTATGTTTAGCCATCAAGGGTCCTGAGTGCTGGGGGGGTGTGTGTTTAGAAAACACACACATCTCATCACACACAAGATACAAGGGGGAGATTCTGTAGCAGTGGACGTTTGTCTTGTAAATGTATATATTTTTTTCAAACACACACACACACACATTTTTTTGACTGGGTTTGAGCGTGATCGTCCCTGCTTTGTAGTTTCCTTTCTCTCCAGTTGAATGAAGGTTGGTGTTCAGTTCAGTGTGTGAATACTATCTCCATGAACACATGGCACTGTTTTAAAGTTCACTGTACGTTCTCTGTAATTGCCTCCCACGTTTTTCCATGCACACTGATCTGCAACTCGGAATAATGCTCCACATTCAGAGGCTCACCATGCACTGTTATTTCCAAAAACAATCATGCTACCTCAGTTGTTTACATATTGAGCAAAATAGCAGGCTTTTGTTGAGGGATCCACGTCTCGATACAATAACCGTCAGCTGAGGCCTGTTCCCTGCCTAGTGTGCGAGAGAAATACCCATCACCAGCAGTGTGTAGATAATCTATCACTCCATTGTACAGCAGTGAGCCTGGCGGGCGGGGGAGGGGGGGGGGGGGAGGAGAGATATTAGAGTCAGGCGGCAAGTGGTTTGGGGTTTTAGTGAAAGTGCTCGAACGCTGAGATTGGCTGTCAAAGGGAGAGCACAAATGCCGTCAATTTGTCTGCGGGCTTAACGCCGTGGAGCTTGTGGGCCCCTCCCCTTCCCCCAGTCCTCTGTGGTTCCCCCCAGAAACAGAACCCACGGATCTGTGACCTATGTCCAGTACCTACCTCTCTACATACCTGCTTCCGGAGTGACCGCTGTCCATTGTACCGGAAGTCACTGCCCTACCAACACATCCTTCTGGGCGACGGGTTTCCTGTTGCGGGGCTCTGCCGGAGTCCAGGGGCTTCGCTGAAGCTCAGGGCCGTGGATGGTAGAGCTGTGGAGCAGCTTTCAGAGCAGGGCCCGCTTCACTGTGCAAATGTTTTCAAACATGATTAAAAGTTGATTATCCTTCATTAGGTATTTCCAACAGCAAGCGAGAGAATCCACAAATTGTACAGCTAAACCCTCAGAGGAAAAACCTATTTCATGAAATCTTTTTCATTAATTTAAGTTAAATGAATGGCCCTTTATTAATCACAGACTTGCTGGAATCCTATTAGAAGGTAACATTGTCCCTAACATAATTAATATGTATCTAGGTTGTTATTGCAAATGAATTATTAGACTATTATTAATAGGTCATTACTGTCTGTGCATTTTCTCCCCTTTGATAATATGGGGTGAGCAGCTTTGCAGATTTTGTTCCATTAATGTCTGAGCACATCAGTTTTTAATGGATACCGTGCAGCATAAAATGTAACTGACGTGGCTGTAATTGAACTGCTGGGCCGCATGTGTGGGAGAGCAGCCGCTCGGGCTGAGTGCAGTGGCAGGGACACCCACCTGCTCGTCTTCTGGAAATGATGTGAGCTGCCAGGAGGCCCCATGGTGATTAAGAGCAATTGATGTTTGCCCTCACAGTTGAAGGAAAAAAAAAAAGTCTTTAAGCGTGGAGCAGGATTTTGTTGGCTCACATAAGGCCGCTGAATGTCTGAGGAGTTTGGGGGGTGTGCTGAATGTCTGAGGAGTTTGGGGTGTGTGCTGGCTGGGGGTTTGGTCACGTTACATGCTACTCCATTAAACTGACCCTGAGATATTTAAACACAAACTATTATCACAATAATGAAAACTTTCCCTCTGTATCTTGGCTCCACAGACCCATCAGGTCACTCTGGAAATATATATACGTGTTTATATTAGAATATGATTTCCCCAAGGTGGCACAGTGGCACAGCTGCACTGACCTGGGTTCAGTTCCGGCAGCATGACACTGGTGGCCGTTTTTCACGATGGAACTATATTCTCCCACCGCATCTCCTGCCGACAGGATGGCTTATTCAGATGATTATATCTCGCCGATCGCCCCAAAGAGGCAACGTGACGCCGATCCACACGTTTAATGAGGCAAAGCCGATTCTATTGTGCCAGTGTTCTGGCACTTGAGATGTCGCCGGGACTGCAAGACGTGTGGTCTGCTACGATTTCCATGGAAACGCAGCAAAGGCACTATACTGATGAAATCATGCTATTCTCGTCCATCTCCTCACTGTACTCGCTGTCCGGTGTTCGCAATCGCACTGTAACTTGTAACTCACGCGCGCAGAGCAGGAGCAACATGAGGCCAGGACAAAACTGAACCAGGACCGGTAGTCATGCAGGGCTGGAGGCGAGTCTGGGCACAGAGGTGCCAGTGCCCTTGCTGTGTCTCTGGGGCATGTCATCGCCTGACACTCTCTGCGCTACGTAGAGCGTAGTGGGAGGTGACATGAGAAGCAGTCATACCCTGACAGCTTCCACTCGAGCTCATGCGTTGAGACAGATTCAGCAGCTTCCTCTGCTTCGCAGTACAATTAAAAGCTTGGCCGAACAAGGATGTATATTTTATCAGGTCATATAATATAGAGGAGTCTTAATAGACTTACTTATCACTGTTAGTGAGATGACATATCGCTGAAGGCCTCATGAGATGATACTGTGGACATAGACCTGTCACCATCCTGCTCTTCTCCTCACACACATACACACACACACACACACACACACACACACACTAATACGCAATGTGCTCAACACAGGGAATTGGTCCCAGCTTATCGGAGGCTTCAGAGTGTTTCTCTGCCACACAGACCATGAATGCGTGAGTGATGGCAGGCTGGGAATCCATGCACTTAAAGAAGAACCAGGTCCCACTGGATCCTGACAGTTTGTCATGACAGGCTGCCACTGGTCGCTTCAGCTTATCAAATGACTAGCAGAGGTATATCTATAGATGGTAAACACACTCAAGTCTGCTTCACTGTTAAACTTTTTATTTGACTTCCATTTAATCATGAGTTTGGGAAATTAATTAACTGAAAATACCTACTGTATATTACTGTATATTTAATATAAATTTGACAAGATCTTCATTCAGAGTTAATACTATGTTGTCAATACAAACAACCTGTGATTTGTCAGATTCATGAAAGCCAAACTAATAGGCGTTAAAAATGTTTTAACGTAACCACGTTCAAGGTTGCCATAGGCAACCTCTTTGATACTTTCAGTACTTTCTAATAGTGAACTGATCAGTACTGGTGATAGACTTTATTAGATTTCTATCAGTGTTCACCCTTTGGAAGAGGTGCAGAACTAAATTTCCTCTGCAGAGTGGGAGATGGTTGTGTCTGCACCGAGCTCTTTCTGTGTTTACATCTCGAAGTGCACTAAGCTGGGAGCCTGGAGCTTGTTTGTTCATTGTTTCAGTGGAGTTTGGCAGGCTTGAGCTCCTGACCTATATTCACTGCATGCACAATGCTCCTGTAGGCGAACCGCACACGCGGTTATTGAAATACATGTGCACAAATATTTATTGAACACTTTGTCTTTATAATGCACCCAGTTTGATTGTCATTTATTCTGCGTCTCCATTTGAATACCTGACATGCACACCCACATCTCCACACCCACGTACACACACACACACACACATGTCCACACCCACGTGCACACACACACATCTCCACACCCACGTGCACACACACACATCTCCACACACACGTACACACACACACAAATAGTGCCTCTCCATATGTCTTCATTTTACATTTCCCCTTCTCCGACTCCGTGTCGCTACTGGTTACGACGCCTGATGAACAGGCACGCATCACAAGCCCCTCCCATCTCCTTTCTTCATCACTCTCTTCCTCCTCCTCCTCCTCCTACTCTTCCAGGGGCTTTAATGGAGGATATTAGTAGCGCATCTGTTGCAGAGCAACCAGTTGTCAGCTAATCTCCACGGCGACTGTTGGCGAGGCGGATGCCCTCGCCTGCACTCGCGCCGATCGCTCTTTATGGCCTATAAAGGCACGAGGCTGCTCGCTCCGGCGGAGACGGCGTGAGACACCGTGTGTGATTTAAGGCTCAGCTCATAAAGGCTCCCTCTCGGCAGCTCCTCTCCATTAGCCTAATTGAAGAAGGAGCAGTGTCATAATAACACTATGACAACACGTCGCCGTGGCGCTGGTAATAACGCGGAAGCGGGGCGGGTGCTGCGGGCGTTGGCCCAGCCCCCGCTCACACCGCCTCATTGACTCTGCGTGGGGAGCGCGATCCTCCTCTCAGCACCAAGATTAGGTAACCAGCAGGGGGCGGGGCAGCAGGGGGCGGGGCTCCATATGCCGTGCCACTGGCAGCATGGAAAAGAATGTCGCTGTAAGATAGCTGGATAATAAAATGCTGCTTGAAATGCATTATTTCACATTCAGTGATATAGTGGAGTCATTATGTAATACACTGGAACCCCAGCATTTCTAGGGGTTTCTTTGGTTTTATGGGGGATGTATAGGGCTGCGGGGATGTAGATGCTCCTCCACCAGCGCTGTGGAGATGTAGATGCTCCTCCACCAGCGCTGGGTTTGGCTCTGAGGAGAGCTGCCACTCTCCACCACTGCTACCATGTCTGGTGTGGAGGCTGAGAGTCGCAGTGATTGATCGAGCCGTGGCTTTCTGAGACCCAGAAATCACAGGCTTCCTGGAACACAAAGCAGAACCGAGCCGAGAAGACCCAGAAAGCACCACCCCCCTGTGGCGCCTAAAAGTTGAGGAGTAGATCAAAACCACAGAATGTTTTTCAAATTGTTGCATATGAAGATGCGGTGCAGTTGTTGTGGTGAGTTATATATTAACCCTGCGTTGTCTCTTCTGATGGCCATTTCTCATCTCTGTCCTGTGAGAGGATCATATTCACTCGCTCTCAGAACAAGAGCTGCCAGTGTGTGTATGTGTGTGTATGTGTGTGTGTGTGTGTGTGTGTGTGTGTGTGTGTGTTGAGGTGGGGGGGTGGGTGGAGGTGATTACCAGAGCCCTTTGAAGCTCATACTGGCTGGTTAGAGCTCAGTGGTATCTGTCAGAACCAACCAAACCACCACAACTTCTGTCAGGCTGGGAAAGGAAGAGGCTCTAGAAAAGTGGTTCATAGTTAAATGGTCATCTGCAGTGTAACTTGGATTTAAGACTCAGCGGGTCTCTAAGACGACGACTCTTCACCAGGGTCTCTTGACAAGGAGAATAAAAAGGTCAGGCTCTCCCTCATTAAAAGTCTGTCTGCCAGGCCTGGCTGGTCTACACATGGTCCTCGTACAAACGCAGATATCTTTAGTCCACCATTTCAGGACGTGTAGTTTCAAATTCATGTCCTGTTTCTCGCATCTGCCATTTTAGTGCGGTCAGCTTGGAGACCTGAGTTCTGGAGAACCTAGAGTTTCATGCTGAAACGCAGAGAGGAGCAACGTTTATCAAAACCAGCAATGATCTGCCTTCAGCAGGTCTTCTCAGGGGGAAGCACTGACTGTGCTTATAAGCTGAGAGCTAATCCTTTTTGCGAAGCTAGAACCTTTCTCCTCTTTAAAATGACATTAGCAGGCATTTCTGAGTTATTGTGGACATACCTGATTAGCTGTGGCATTGCCAGACAGAGGCTAATCTGAGTTTTACAGGCTAATGTATCTCCACACCTAAGAACATCTACCTGCAGCTTCACAACACTAGGAACTAAAATGCTCAGACACAACTCCTCTTTGCTGTTCTATAAGCAGCCGCTCACCACTATATGCAGCTTTTCACTAAACAGCCTCAACTAGAATCCATTGCAAGTTTTTAGACCTTGTGCCTGTGCTTCCTGTGATCCATGTCAGCAGGGTGGAGGAGGTCCACAGGAAGGCAGGAAGAGGGTCTGGTTTATTGCTTCCATTAGGGACAATGTGAGTCTAATCCATCATTTTAGGACTCTAATGATCGCGAGCATTCGTCCCAGCTGGCCCAGTCTGTCAGTGGGGAAGGACACACCACTGCTCAGCTTTCGGGTCTATTTGTCATCATGCCTGTTCGCAGTAGGAGGTGGG
>JAOYMR010000012.1:12656712-12670234 GCA_025802075.1 Tenebrosternarchus preto | reverse complement strand
TACGTTCCGTCCGCTAGGCTGGAGGACAGGGAGGGGGAGGGGGGGCATCAGGGACTGAGCCTCAGAGGCAGCGTTAGACTGAGACAGACAGAGCCAGGCCAAGCACCATGGGACGTGTAGTCTGCAGGAGCCAGGTGAGAGTGTCTCGATTCTAGCCCACAGACTACACTTCCAGCCCAGATTCGAACTAATATTAGCTCAGACGTGTTTTACGAAGACTTCAGCCACCCTCGACACTGCGAGAGTTTTACACTTTGCCTAACACACGTTTCTAATGCTCTCCGTCTGTCTGGTTGTCCGTCTCCCGCAGCGTTTGTACTGAGCTGTAACTTCCCAGAGCGGCCGGCCTACGGCGATGTTACAGTGAGCAGCCTGCACGCAGGAGGACAGGCCTATTTCTATTGCTCTACTGGCTACCAGCTACAGGGCCCCTCCACCCTCACCTGCCACAACGCCACCACGCCCTTCTGGAGCGGAAAAGGGCCCCAGTGTCTGGGTGAGTGAAGACTCCGTCAACCTGAGTGTTGAACATTCATATTTGTTTATTTATTTCTTTGTATATTGGGCTATTAGGTGCTTAAAACAATGGTTAGCCATGTTTGAACCCTATAAATACTGTTCTTAGCTTCTGAAAGCCTTTTTTTTTTATTGCTGGGTATCCCGTCTAACCACAACCCCCCTCAGACGTGTTTATTCACATCACTAAAGGTAGTCCTGAAGGCGCTGACCAGCAGTCATGTTCTCTGTCCACCACGCTCAGAAATGCCCAAAACACCGCGTTCTGTTCTATTGCTTTGCTGTTCCACACATCATGCCACAGACGTTTTCCCAGCACCACACACACTGCTCAGAACGCTGGGTGTAAATATTTTGCCCACACAGGTGTAATTTAACCTGACTGGAGAGCAATTCCCCATACTCCCACTTCCGCCTCCTCTAATGTTAATTGGGGTTTGATCATTGATTTTGGCTGTAATGGTATTAACTGCCGTGTGCGTGCGAGCAGGTGGTGAATATTAACAGCACTGCCCCCCTCAAGGCAGCTCAGTGCGACTGCCTGACAGACAGACCTGCCATCTTCCCTGCATAAATAAGGACTTTTTGAGAGTACAAGAGAAGCACAGAGAAAGAGAGCGAGAGAGACAGAGAGAGAGAGAGAGACAGAGGGAGAGAAAGACAGAGAGAGAGAGAGAGAGAGCCTCAGAGCCGCTGAGAGTTTTCCTTTCGCATAACAAACAGGGAGGCATCTTGCATTCTAAATGCTTTACCTTCCCAAAGGTGCCCTGTTTTAATGAAGGATCTCATTTATTTGTTGGGAGGTGCAGTGCTGGCCTTGCGAACGGTGGACAGGCGGCGTTGGCCTGGAGCGTTCGGCCCCTTGCTTCTAGCACGGGTCAGAGGGAAGGAGGCAGAGCGCGGAGTTTTGCGGCACGGCCCAGCCAGCCTGCCCGAGGCTGATTACAGATCAGTGCAGGCTCACTGCCGGGGAGCACAGATCCTGCTCCTCCCGCTCTGCCTGGACAGATAACCTTCACATGATGGACTCGGACATGCTCCCTCCTCAGCACCTGCTGCCTGATTTTGCGAACACGTGGCAGGACCCCCCCCCCCACTTCCTTGCGTTTAAATCTGCAGTTTTGGTGCCTAAAGGATTTTACGGTCTTCCAATATATGAGATTTTATTTTGCTCACTTGCGTTTTGTTGGTCAGAGGGATCATCCTTGCTGATACATCCACTCATTTTAAGGGCTATTATGATTGCGCCTGAAGCAAAAGACGATTGGCACTGAGTTCTCAGTGTTTAACCGTTTCTCCTGTTCCTCCTCCTCTGTGTCTGCTGCACTGCTGTCTGACTTCTCCTCCGTCCTGAACGCAGCGGCGTGTGGGGGGATGGTGAACAACGCCACCATCGGCCGCATAGTGTCCCCCGGTTTCCCTAGCAACTACAGCAACAACCTAACGTGCCACTGGGTGCTCGAGGCGGCGGAAGGTCAGCGACTGCACGTGCACTTTGAGAAGGTGGCGCTCGCCGAAGACGACGACAGGTCACAACGCAGCCTGAGCTCTGACACACACACACACACACACACACGGATGTACATATACATAAACAAGCAAACGCACAATATGCACACACTACACACATGCACATGTACACACACACACACACACACACACACACATACTACTTTGACATACTGAGTTTCCCTGTGATGTTCTTAGAGTGACAGTCTAACAAACTCAAAGTGCCACTAACACCTGGGCCTCCTTTTCTGCTTCACACCAAATGTCCCTCTTCAGAAACTCAACTTCTCCTTGAAGGGATAACAGCTGTGACACTGTGTGTGTGTGTGTGTGTGTGTGTGTGTGTTTGTATGTGTGTGTGTGTGTGTGTGTATGTGTGTGTGTGTGTGTGTGTGTGTGTGTGTGTGTTCCATCATATTCCATCTCTTTTAAAATAATTCTGATTCGAGTCTCTGGTGATAATGCATGCAGAGAGTGAAGGGTCAGTCTGATGCTTCAGAAAGTGGATCAAGCTCTTTTTATTAGTGATATTTTTATTACTGGTATTTTTATTAGTGATATCCACCATTTCTGCAGGCTGTGCTAACAAATGGACCTTTAATGAGGTCACTTGCTGCTCAGCTCTGCAGAATGGAATCAGGCAATTCTTATGCAAGCTGCCAAAGAGCCCAGAAATGGAGTTGGTTTATATATCTGCTGCCAGCTGGACTTCTTTACTTTGGGGTATTTGTTTGTTTTTTAATGTGTTTTCTATCACTCTGTCACACAGGTTGCTGATCAAAAACGGCAACAACATCGACTCCTCGACGCTCTACGACTCCTATGAAGTGGAATACTTACCCAATGAGGGCGTCATCAGCTCCTCCCGATACCTCTTCATCGAGTTCACCAGCGACGGCTCGGGAACCAACACGGGAGCGGCGATTCGATACGAAGGTATGGACGGCGTTTCCTGACACGCAAGGCTGTTCCGCCCTGCGACTGGGCCCTCCGCCCTCTCCGCGGTCGCTGGAAGTCAGGAGGCGTTCCCGGCCGTGCAGGAAGGCCTGTTCGGTGCTCACCAGCGAAGCTATGCTGTCATTGTGCTGTAGTTTCTAAGGCATTTCTGAAGCATTGGAGAACAGAGGCTGGAGCTCCACACCAATTGAAGCTGGGTGTTTTCACCTAGGATGCTTAATGAATACGTGTAGCCACTTGACTTGCACGGGGCCTGTGCCACTCTCCAGAATCATTATCCAATCAGACGGCTCTAATCTTGTTTTTCACGGCTCAATTGGATAACAGTACAGGAGCTGACACGCCGTCACAGTGACCTTTAACAATGACAAGTCAAATAAATGCCAAATAAATAAAATGAAGAAATAAACAAACAGTAGTAGCAGTGGGCGGAGCAGAGTGTAGACGGCTGCTACACCTGTGGTACGTATGCCAGGCAAAACACCACGGTCTTCCTCATTTACACCTTGACTGGCACCACAGTCTTCCTCACACCATATAAGACCTGACTGGTTACTCAGATTCTGTTTCCTGAAATGTTTACTCTTGGTCTAATCAAGTTTAACAGGTACTGATTATACCTGTAAACATTTAAATGAATTATTGCATATAGTGACAACTTTATGCACATGTCCTTATGTTCTGGAGAGGTTTCCTGGTGCTGTCGTGATGGGTTAGACAGGTCTAACATCCTGAAATAGTCTCTGAAATGTTTAAATCATTACGAACACAGGATTAGGGATCTGTTTTATTTAATTTCCGATTTTTATGGCCTACATTATTCATATATGCGACTGAACATTCATTTGAACACTAAATCATGCTAAAGTAAAGGCTTGATTTTGGGATGTGCACATTTTTTGATTTCCGTGTCCAATCCCAGCCACCTCTGCGGAAGGTTTTTAAAAGACAGCAGCGTGATATCAGCGGCTGATGAAAATGAATCAATTCTGCTTGTGTGGGTGTTGAGCAGAGCAGAACCGAGGCTGAAGCCTGAATAATGCATGTGGGAAAGTGTGGGCGGGCGGTGGGATCGAAGTGCAGGACTGTGATTGGCTGAATGGCCTGCATGCGCCACATGGGGATCTGAATGCAGCCTATAGTGTGGGGAACGACTCCAAACCAGCAGGCCATTGGTCCAGCTATCTGTCTTCCAAACAACGACGCCCCCCCCCACCCCCAGCCGCCCTTCTGAGGACTCTGTTAGTGGTAATATATAGCTCATGAAATAATGGGGGTCATCCCCTGGAGGCAGGACACTACCAGCAATGATAACAAAGAAGGCAAACAAAGTGGAAGAGATCTAAGTAGCAGTATTAGCGTTAGGAGTGGTAGTACTAGTAGCAGTAGTAATAATAGAAGTAATACTAATAATAGTAGTAGTATTACTAATAATAATAGTAGTACTAATAATAATGATGATGATGGTGATAATGATACTAATAACAAATCAATAACCAGCTGATAATAAAACACCAAAAACAGACAAAAGAAAAAAACCCATATTAGTGTATTAAATTACATTTATAATAAACATTAATTTCTTACAGATTTGTGTGTGTGTGTGTTTGTATGTGTGTGTGCATGCGTGTGTGTGTGTATGTGCGTATGTGCGTGTGCGTGTGTGTGTGTGTGTGTGTGTGTATGTGCATGCGTGTGTGTGTGTGTGTGCATGTGCGTGTGTGTGTGTGTGTATGTACAGATTGATGAATAAAACTACAGATAAGTCTGTCTTCTGTTTTTTTCTGTTAAACTTGGTGGCTGTTAGAGGAGTGACATATGTTTGAGGGGACTAAGTGCTCTCCAGATTGTGTTGAATTCGGTAGTTTTGTTTTTGATAGATGCTGAAAGCTTTTCCATTGACGTATGTAAGTAAACCTTTCCAGAGATTGATAGTAATTTTGCTAGATCTGTTCAAAAGAATGTTGTTGTTTTTTTGACAACGTAGCGCCACCTATAGTGCATTCCAGTATGCCTCAGTTCACCTGATTGTTGATGTGTCACCTAACATTGATGGGTACAGTGGGGTGGGTTGGTCCAGCAGCTGCCAGAAGTGTTTGAGATTAAGATTGGCTGTGTGTGTGTGTGTGTGTGTGTCTGTGTGTGTGTGTGTGTGTATCCACAGCTTTTGCGCCAGGCCATTGCTACGAGCCCTTCGTCAAGTATGGCAACTTCACCAGCAGCGACAGCACCTACGTGGTGGGCACGGTGGTGGAGTTCAGCTGTAACGGGGGTTACACTTTGGAGCAGGGTGCCGTCACCATCGAGTGCATGGACCACAACAATCCGCAGTGGAACGAGACCGAGCCCGCCTGCAGAGGTGTGTGTGCGCGTGTGCATGTGTGTGGCTCCCGTCGTGAGCATCTGTTTACGTGCCTGAATGAATAACAAGCTTTTCTCCTGCATCTCAAGCTCAGACATCATGGCATCTATGTTTCGGCGGGAGTGAGTAACTGCCATGGGTTCTGGAGACAGGAGCTGAGCTTCAGTAATGAGCGCAGCAGATCCTTTTAAGGCCGTTCCTCTATAATCGCCCTGCTGTCGCCCGGATGGGCGTGTGTCACCCCCAACCACAGCCGTGGACCCAGTGCAGCGCTAAAAGCATTTATACATTCACGCAAGTGGCCCCAGAACGCTGGTGGAAATACTGTAAACACAGCACCCCCCCCCCCCCCCCCAACACACACACACACACACACACACACACACGCACACACACTACCATCTTATCTGTCCCAGTGCCGGAGTGCATTGCTCAAACCCCACAATGGAATTTGGATTGAAAGGATTTAATCGCACAGCCTGCAGTGGAGGGTCAAGGCAGCACTTTGCCACTTTCAGAATGGGCTTCCGCTCGGCTTGGCTGGCAACGTCAACGCAGGGAGGCGGAAGAGGTGTAGAGCGGTGCTGGTCACGCGTGTGTATCTGCGTGATCTCCCAGGCAGGCTTTCCCATACACACACACACACACTGGGCTGAATGATTCAGGCCTGTAGTTTTCTCCAGGTCCAGGACCCGGATTCCGTAGACGGAATTGGTGGAATGTGAAGTGCTGGAACCCTTTCAATAACAATGCTCTTTAAAATGTTTTTACCGCATTTTTAAATGGCTGATTTTGTAAGCTTGCTTTTAAGAATACATCTGTGTGTGTGTGTGTGTGTGTGTGTGTGTGTGTGTGTGTGTTTGTGTGCACACGAGTGTGCACGTCCCTGCGGGTGCATGAGTCTGTGTCACAAGTGTGCCTGAAACGCGCTCACCACTCTTGTGTTTTCGCTCGGGACATTTCAGCCGTGTGCAGTGGTGAGATCACGGATTCAGCGGGAGTGGTGCTGTCTCCTAACTGGCCGGAAGCCTACGACAAGGGCCAGGACTGCATCTGGGGGATCCACGTGGAGGAGGACAAACGGATCATGCTGGACATCCAAGTGTGCGTATCCCTGCTGTTCCTCTCTGCTCACTCTCACAAGGCTTCAATAACAAACACTCATTAACGTACCATCCAACCCGCACTTGCAGTGATGGTACAAACATCTACAATATAGAAAGGCTTCGACCTGTAGAGGGAGCTCTCAGAAGAGGTAACCTTGGCGACCAAGGTTACGTTGTCTTCTAGTTTCCTTGGTCCTCCTTCCATATGAATAAATAGTACATTAAAAAAAAAAACTCTGTCCATCTCTTCATGTAAGACGTGCAGTCGAAACTCGAAAAAAGCTACAAACAGGATAAAAACAGTATATGAACAGGATGTGAACAGGAACCTCTGCACACAGCATATTTTACGCACAGTATGATCAACGCAGTCGATGCAGATGTTAAAATGTGCTTAACGTTACTCAAGGTCGTCTCAGGAAATGCTGTGCAGCTCTGTAAACATTAGCACAGGGGTTTCCCACTCCACGCCCTGCCGGCATGCTGAAACACGCACTTTAGTCTTTGCTTTCTTTAAATAGCTATTCCAGCTTAATGAAGGCGTCCGAACTAGCAAACAAGCAGAGCTGCAATGTACTGCAAAAGTTCATTGAAAAGAGGCAGCAATAATTGTGCTGTAAGCTAAAGGTGCATTCTTGTCACGCAGTTGATGACTTTGTTTTGTTAATAACGCATTCTGTCTGCCGAAATACGGACGATTAAGTTCCTCTTATCCGCCTGAGAAGAGGTTAGCGGTTTGCGGGCCAGATGGTGCATGACATCATGTGTGAGAACACGTGGTTTGTGACATCAGCAGTCGCCACGGATACTCAGCCTGTGCTAACCAGTGAACTTCTGAACCGCATTCAGCTACAGATCATCCTGGCAGGGTCCCTTCCACCTCCATCCACCCACCCTCTGGCCGGCCAGTCTGACTAATGATGCTGAAAGGAAGTCCATACATGGATCTGTTACTGGAGTCTTTCTGTGATTGTCTCTGTATGGGGCTCCTTTTCTCTGATCAGGAGTCGGACCCTCCTGTTCCAGCCGCTCCCCTTGTGAATAAACACACAAATCCTTTTGCTTCTTTTACCCCCAGAAATATCAGTGCGAGTCAGACGGAGCAGATTTATCGAACCTGCTTTCATTTTCGGCCCGTCTGTCCAGATGGATTTTTTATTTTTTTTTCCAGGCGTCACATGGTTTGGCCCGTTAGCGTCTGGGTGTGAGATTGCGCTGTGGTTACGTCCTGTAGTCCGGTCGACCGAGCCTCACTCCGGGCTGAACACAGCCTCGGGCACGCACACTCCAAGACGGAGGCATCCGGGGGGCTCATTTCAAGACCTTGGCCGCCTTCTTTGTGATTCTACTCTAGCCCTTTACACGACGGTCCTGGACCGCTTTACAGTAGTCCGGTGTCATCTCCAGACTGAAAAAACAAAAACGATCTCGGTTCTTTACATTCCTGTGCCAGTTCAGAATGGGAACCATCGTGTTTAATTGCTGTGGTTGGGCCAGTTAGCCTGAGACTGATGAGGGAAGCGTTTAATTTAAAGCTGTGTCAGCGTCTTGAGTTTCTCTGCCCTATTTAAGAGAAGACAACATCTTCATATTCCCCCTACTCATCTGGGACGAAGAGCTCGAAAGTTTCGGCTTCTCCGCTGTTGTGTCTTCGCTTCCAGACACACTCAAAAAGTAAGAAGGCTGACTAAATCATTGTGTCTTGTTCATAAATATAGCTTGGAAACGAGTGAGGAAAGCTAACAGCTACTCCTTCTAAGAGCCAGGAATGGGAGTTGAACAAGGACAACGAGGGAACAGTTTGCCCATGAATAGAATACAGAGTAGCTGGTGACAAAGGTTTATAATAAACCCCACCGAAAGTCCCTTTTTTCACAGTCTGTTTTTACAAAGGTGGAATCAATTATATGCAATAGAGGGACGAGTGTCGAGTATGATTGCTCTGTCAGGTGAGGCTCCACAACACAAGGCCCTGCTGTGGTCGCCCCTGATAGATTATTCATGCATTTGGGAATTAGTTGCCTTAATTAATATTCATTCATTTGCATACGTTTCCTCTTGCTTTCATCTGCTCCCCCCACTCCACCCACGGCCTACACCCCCACAGCGTCAGTGCTTTACACTGTGTGGCTCTGTGTAATAAATGACATTCTGGTTGTTTTTGCAGAGGAAGCTGCCAACATAATTAATTTCCCGTTCATTTGTTGGTGTATGGGCTGATGGGAGAGTAGCTGCAGAACATAGGCTCCACCCTCTCCATCTGTTGGAAGAGCTGATTGTGAAAATATGTCATATCCAGTTATGTGTGGACTTCCAATCTTTGAATCTTTGCAGGACACACCAACCAGCCAGTCAGAGGCAGGTTTGGAAAATGTTTGGCTTAGGCAGGAGGAAGGGGCAGGGCAAACTGATGGGCTGGACAGGGTCAGCCTATGTCAATATGACATAGTTCAGTCCCAAGTCACTGGGTTAGCCCCGCCCTCCTCCCTTTTCAGTATATGGGATAATATCATTCAGGCATATCGAGACACCCCCCCCCCCCCCCTTCACCATGTTCAGCTGGGGAAGGCTGGAGAGACACAGGGGGTTAATACTGACAGTAGGAAGATTCCAGATATAAAGCGACCTTTCCTTGCCTTGTCCATGCAGACTGGATCTTCTCCTAATGCCAGTGGCCCTGCAGAGCTCTGGGCCCCTGCCGCAGGGCCGCTGCAAGGATTTAAGAACACTTTACCCTGGTAATGAGCAGACTCCCTCTCCCCTCTAATCATCCATCAACACACCACGTGCTTGCAATTACCTGAGAACATGGAGCGCAATGACGGCTGATTAATTCATTTAGCGCTGGTGGTGTTGGAGGGGGGTGGGGATGTGGGTGGGGGTTTAGAATTGCTGCGGTTGGGCCGGCGGGAAGCACAGGTGTCAGCTGGCACACCTGCATGCTGCCTGACTCAGGCAGAGACACAAAGCCAGAGAGACTGGGTGCAATGGAGCGGAGCAGACGCCCTGCGGCCCCCGATGTGGAACTGATGCGGCTGGGAGAGCCCCCTGCTGGACGTATGGTGCACAGCTATATGAAATTAATTGATCCAGTGATCTGGATTTTAACATTTTTAAAGAAGACAAACCACTTTGATTTGTTGGGCTGTTGCCTAATATATAAACAAATGGAATGTGTTGCCATAAATTGCTGAAATTTGGATGTGATGATATTTAATTTTGGGTTAGGAAAAGCAATAAATGATGGGGGGAAAAAAATTCCAGACTTTTCTTTTTATCTCTCTATCCCTTTCTCACTCTTTCTCAACCGTTGGCTCATATGTCATGTGTTGAGTGTGTGTGAGCTTCTGTGCGCTCGTGTGTGTGCGTGCATGTGCGTGCGTGCGTGTGTGTGTGTGTGTGTGTGTGTGTGTGTGTGTGTGACTGTTTTTGGCAGGCTGGTGATAACTCAAGCCTCCCCTTATCCCTTCAGACAGCAGGCCCAGACCAAGGCCAATATTTAACTTCCTAATTAAAAAAAAAAACCAAAACAGAGAAACTCATTTCCTTCCTTTATTTGAACAAGCATCATCCCACTAAGGTCCCTCTGATAATGTTGACAAGTGAAATGAAAGTTTAGCTACTTGTGTTTGTCCACCATTTAGCAGAGCCCCCCCCCCCATCCAACACACTCCGCCGCTGCTTGTCTTGGCTTTCCCTTTTCTCATCTCAGCTCGTCACGCTAACTTGGAATTAAGTCCATTTTAAACACATGGCTTCGATCCAAAGGCCATCTATAATCCCCTGGTTCACCATTGGCTTTCATTTCATGCATCCTGCCTCCCTCACAGTAGTTACACTGGGAGCCTGTGACTGATTTAACTGTTGGTTAATGCACCTCCACTACACACTGTTCAATACATGATGAACACAGACCTTAGGATGTATCTGAGACTTTTTGGAATGTATTTAATTTATTTCTTTTAAGATTTCAGCAGTGCAGTGATTGGGGTGGACCGGACTGTGAGAAACGCGAGCGAGGGAACTACGTTTGTTCAGACCCCCCCCACGTAGCTGTGCTCACACACTGGTGCAAGTCATGCCCAGATAGGACAGAAATCCTCAAGCTTCTAGGACAGTGGGCAGATCATGGACAAATTTTAGCCAAAGCGCTTGAAATGTGCCAGACCGCTTCTCCTCTGTCTGAATCCTTTTCTTCATCTCAGGCAAACAAATGAAATAAAAGCAAAGAGAAAAAAATCTAGAAACATTTATATTGTCATCCCCTCTAGGATTTGAGAAAAGTAATTGAAGTTTTTCAGGCAATCTTGGCGGAAGATCGGGTCCTTTTTGTTGGCTCGTTTTAGGGTTCTTTTCTACGTTTTTTTCTTCTCGTGGAGGAGGCCAACGCCTGGGTGAGCTCCCCGACTTTAATGCCTTCTGCAGGAACGAGGTGGCAGCTGCACTGTGAGCCGGATCAAGCTGGGCCTGTTTTTTTTTTGATTAAACAAAATGAAATTACTGCCAGCAAATAGAAAACATGATTGATTTTCTCAGCAGATGCGTCGCGCGAATACGCAGAGCCTTGTTGAACTTTATCTCAACAAATCCAATATGAGCCAACATAGTTTTTTTTTTTTCTCTCCTGCCGTGGTCTCCGGAGCAGGTGAGAGGACTCTCCTAGAGAGAACACATTTCTCCTGCAAAATGAGACACAGAGAAGCACTATAACAGAGGCGGAGTGGCATGGACGCCTCAGAGCGATGCCCATGGTTTGAATTTCGAATGTGTGTGTGTGCATGTGTGCATATGTGTGTGCATGTGAGTGGGTGTGAGTGTGAGTACGTTTTTGTGCATGTTAGTGCGTGCGTGTGTGAATGTGTGTGTGTGTGGGTGAATGCGTGTGTGTGTGTGTGCACGCGTGTGTGTCTTTACATTCAGCTTCTTCACACATGGAACATCCTGTCTCCATTTTGTTTCAGTACCACCTTTATGCCTCCTGCCTTGCTGGAGCAAAGATGATTAATTATTCCTCTCTCCTCTGTAATGAGTTCCATCACCGGCCACTTGTGATTAATTAGGGACAAGACCGAGAGTGTGTGTGCGTCACCTTACTGTCAGGCTGCCTTCATCGTGCGTTGGGCTGCCACTGGTGGGTGTTTATCTACAGTTGTCATACACCAAACAAAAGAAAAACAAAAGATTCATAGATGGATTGTACTGCCTTTTACAATATAGTCCTTAATAAAAGTGTCTTCTGTCACTGAAGGTGAAAGGTGGAAGGATATTTATGGCTGATTTCTTTTTAAGATTGTAGAATTTAGTTTATTAAAGCTGTTTTTTTTCTGAAACTTAATTTTTCAAGGCCTTAAAAATAAAGATTATAGAATTTAACTCATCAAGGGTGACATTACTGTTGACGCGTGGTCTTTACACCCTGTCAGACATAAAAGGCTGAGGGCTGGGATTTGCTCGCCTTTTGTTAAAGCTTCAACTGTCAGCCCTGTAATGGCATTGCAGCTGTTCAGAAGGTCGTGTGAATCCCCAGAGCATTCTCGCGCTCTGCCGCACTTCTTCGCTCTGGTTTGCCTTTCCTTTCGAAGTCTTCCTCATGATTTTGTTTACGCCCATCCATAAGACTAAGACAAACGGACAGGGAACCGCTGTCAAAACGTTAGACGAGAGGTTCACAAAGGCTCACTGAAGCACACTATGGAATGAGTCACTATAGCATGAATAATTACTGAGATAATTGAACGTAGTTTGTTTTTACAGCCAATGAAGTCATGTTAAAGGGAAGTGTAGGTTGAAATCAATCTTTTTTTTCATGCTGCTTCTTCCCCTGAGATTGCTACAACTTAGTTACAGTGCGGGTTAACGCTGACTGGTGTACTGGGAGAAATTGATTTTCTAGCTATTTCTAAAGATTAGATGGGACAGGAGAGGAACATAACAGTAACTAAGAGTATCTCACTCTTCTCTGATGTTCCGTGGCCAGGGGTGAAGCGACACCTAGAGGCTGAATGGAATATAGCATGCAGGCACGTTGTTTACTTTCTATAAGGACATAATGAAAACAGTGGGGGACGTTAGAATGAAGAAAGTTGTTTTCTTGCTTGGAAGGCGAAAGAGTAAAGTGGTAAAATTGGTGCTGGCAGAGAAAACCAATGTGGTCAGAGAAAGCGAGAGGAAATGGAAGTAGGAGAAGGAGTGAGAGCAGCACCCGTGAAGTCCCTGTGGGTGGTGCCGAAAACGAATTCCGTGAACGTCTCGAGACGGTGGCTGTTTCTCACTGGAGCACGCGTCTCCTCTGTCTACAGCCTCCACATGGGCAAGAACGACCTGCTGACGTTCTACGACGGGGACGACCTGACAGCCAAGGTACTCGGGCAGTACAGCGGCTCACGGCCCCGCTTCAAACTCTACACGTCCACGGCCGACGTCACAGTCCAGTTCCAGTCGGATCCGGCGACCAACATCTACGGCTACGACAACGGCTTCGTGGTGCACTTCTTTGGTGAGGACTCGCTGAAATGTGAGGGGAGGGGCCCCCACATCGCGAGCATTTTGAAATGCTGCCGGAGGCCCGAGTTAAGAGCGAAGCACATTAATTAACTGTTCGTTAAGGGTATGGTCAAAACGCTGCAGGGACCCCCCCCATCTCTCTGCTATAGTCATTCATTACTGTGGTACTCTGGGTAGGGCTGGTCAGGGCTTTGGAGAGGAGGAGGAGGAGGAAGAGATGAAGGGGAGGGAGCGACACTCCTCGCTTTTAACTCCAGTGCACTTTTCTCTGGGATGGAGAGCAGGCCACCATTCCATCAGTTTCCCCCTGGTGCTAAACTATAAAATGAGATCTGATAAGACATAATGAATTCCATGCAGAGAGGCAGCATGAAGGCAGTGGAATACAGATGGAGGAGTGGGAGAGGGGAAGAGAGAGATAGAGAGAGAGGGAGAGAGAGAGAGAGAGTGAGTGGGGGAGAGGGGGGGAGAGAGAGAGAGAGAGAGAGTGAGAGAGAGAGAGAGAGAGAGAGAGTGAGAGAGAGGGGGGGAGAGAGAGAGAGAGAGAGAGGGGGGGAGAGAGAGAGAG
>JAOYMR010000012.1:12601030-12611356 GCA_025802075.1 Tenebrosternarchus preto | reverse complement strand
GCTGGATTACTAAAGGAATGTTCCCTGAAAACATCCATGGAATAGGATCCACTGATCAGTGCGTGAGCCGTTGAATTGCTGCCAGGTGTTACGGTTCTCCCAAGTCACCCTCCACAGTTCGGACCAGAACGTAAAGCTCTGCCAGTCCAACTACAGAAGCAGCAATCACTGCAGAAATGACTCTCTGCAAAAGAAAAAGAATCTTCCATAATTACTCCAGCACAGCACCACATGAACTAATACAGTTAACAAATCCGTACTGTACGATTATAGAGACGGCCGTTCATTTTTCACAAAGCATTTTCTGTCGCATTAAGGGTCCAGAACAGTGCAGTACTGAAAGAGTAGGAAACCATTATGTTAGTAAATGAAATACAGGAAGACAGAAACGAATGATGTACCATCCCTTAACATCACAGTTAGCAGAATTATCTGTTGCATTATATGTTTTGCAGTTCCAGTATCACAGCTGAGCAAGAGCTGAAACGCGTGAGGGTTGTTCTTACCGCTGCCGTCTCTGTGAAGATGTACTGACTACCAATGTAGGCACAAGCAAAAGACGCAGCCACTGTTACCAAGAAGTTGAACACAGTAACAACAACAGCTTTGACAGAGCGCACTGTAGGACAAAAACATGAACAACGGTTCAGCAAGACTTCATGGCAACAAAAGAGAGCAAAAGAAAAAGAAAAACAACAACATTCTGACCTTGGCTTCCAAAGTCCGCAAGGGTTCCATGACTTATTTCCTGTTGTTAGAAAAACATACACATCATAATGCAGATATACAGCATACATTCACTCAGCAGAGAATGACACTGAATAAGATAAAGTAAGATAATCCTTTATAAATCCCACCATGGGGAATAAATTCATGTGAATTCATAGCGTGCCATGTTAACAGTAACCCTGTCTTTGAGACGTGAATGCAGAGCTAAACAGCACCTCACCTGAGGGTTTACATTCCGTGTGATTCTCTTATATTCTTCGTTTGCTAGTTTGGCCTTTATCTTTTCCAGCCTAGCGACCAGCTGAGGGTTCTGTGCATAGTGTACAGATTAACAGTGGGAATACATTGTACAATGTCAGACAGCTGTTTGCACTCAAAGGCTATAAAAAAAGGTATATGGATTCAGGCGACTAGTTTCACTTACTCTCGGGGGCAGTTCAACCTTTGGTAGATGAAGTGTGCTATCTTCCAGCAGCTCATGAAGGTAGACTGGATATCCTTTAGATCACAAATAAGATCACCATCATTTACCACTCCATCATGACAAAACTTTTCAAACTAATTGCTGGAGTGTATAAAACTCATGTCAAACAAATAGAAAATGACAGCAGACGTACTCTCTCTCTCTCTATATATATATATATATATATATATATATACACATAAACTGTACACATTTATACAAAAGAATATTCTTAGAAGCAAATGAAATCCAGTCTTGTAAACTGGATAAATAAATAAAACGTCTCATTTTATATCAGGCATCCCTCGCCCAAATGTGAATGCAGGCATGGTACCCCCTCTACCACTAAATATTTAAGTACAGTGAAGCAATAGGTAATTTGTTAGTGACAATAAACACACCGTCATCACACATGATGTTTCTGTGGCTCCCCAAATACAACACTACAACTAAAAGCTAGCTACAATGGAAACATACTTGGAAGAGGTTTAAATAGTTTTCTCACCATTTTCCTGAAGACATTTCTGTAGTTTTCTGGCCGTTTTAAATGAAATGGTCGGCTGCTCTTTGAGAGCTTGCAATTGCTCAACAAGAGTCGGCGAGGTGCAGGTTTCGTTTTCCAGTAATTCTTTTACTTTCTCACTAAATTTTCTACCCAGCGTAAATGAAGACGTCATGGCGTTCAAAGAGGTATCTGCGGAAACCTGTGGATTGATCAAACTCGTTATCCTAATACATCAGTAAACATATAACCAACCAAGCACTGGATCCTTCCGTTGATGAAAAATCGCCACCAACATACTGTTGACAAAAGCTAGCGACATGCACGGAACCTCGCTGTGTCTGATAGGTTGGCTTACATCGGAGATAGCTAGTGTTTCCATCAAACACTAGCTATAGTTAAAACTTACCTCGGAAACTGTCAACAAAATGTATGCACGGACGTTTAAATCAGATGGCTACATAATATTTTAAATTCCGGACATGTCAAACTGTGAACTAGCTAGCTGGCTAGTTGAAATTGTTGTGAGCAACTCCATCAGCTGACTCGGCGAGCAATGATGACGTCGAACTTAGTTTCGGGACATGACATGTCACATCCCTGTTTACAAGACATTTAATTTGCTTCTAAGAATATTCTTTTGTATAAATGTTTACAGTTTATGTTCTCCTACATAAGCTGCGGTCACTGCCCCTTATTTTTTGATGTCCAGATCATATTTGGCTGGAAAGGGGGAGGGGAATGTTCATTCCTAACACTTCTAACCAATAATTAATTTTATTTAAAATCTCAGAATGTTTATTTGTACTGGTCAGACAATATTTCTTGGAAACCTAAATTGTACTGCAGCGGCCAGTAATGAAAACCAAGATGGACTAATAATTAAACAACGTGAACTTGACAACACTTTCGATACTTCCTTTTCACAGCTAGCGGGCATTATAAAATACAATATTGAAAAATCTGCACTTATTAGCATTTTATTTTGTAGTAATTCGAGATACACTGTCCTTTTAATTATTGTAAGAGGAAATAGGCTACTTTGTTCCAGCGTTTTGGTGGCGCGATGCATCATGGGAATGGATGGACCTGCCAAAGTAGTTATAAAGAGTGCAATTCTCAGCAGTTCAGATGGTTTTGAAGTTGACGTATGTGCGCAGTTTGTATATAGCAAATCTAGTGTATATATAGAGTAAGTCTGCGGTCGTTTTCTATTTATTTGGCTTGAGTTTTATACACTCCAGCGTGCGTATTAAAGAAAGATGGCTGCGCGCGCAATACCTCGGGGTTTGTTGTTGACAGTCAGTAAATACAAATGTTCTCACAGAATATTGAGAGGCATTGAATATAACTCTGGACTAGAGTGGAACAGAGCTCGTCCATCATGTTTAACTTGTGTTCTGTCCAGTTTTCGGCAAACCAGATTCATGTCATCGCGGTAAGAGGTTTGCACAAACCCGTCCTGTCATGCCCTTCTATAACTTCTGTCTATAATAAATTGTATAATAGATTGTCCTAATCTGCGCTTTTTTTGCATATGAAACGAAACCTTACCAGTTTCTCGCCTCTTTATCCGAGGAGATTATATATCTAGGCATTTCTCTTTCCTTGTATAATCTGTTACCACGTATCTTACATCACCGAAAAGAATGAAAATAGGCTGTACGGTGCAAAATATAGCCAACTGTCAGTTTCTGCTTGGTAGCATATAATTTGATAGGTTAAACGTGGTCACAAGGTTCTACTGCTCACAGTCTAAAGAATTATACTGACATGTTTTGCAGAGGCTTCCAGTGGAGCCTGAAACTTGTAGCTTTAATGTGCAGAATGTATGTAAGCAATTCAAACTGAAAATAGATATTATTGTGACTTTGCCAAATCAGAGTCCATGTGGTGGAGTCTACAACCCAATCTGTTTATTGGATTGACCCAGTCTGGATATCAGGGAACAGAGACCACCAGAATGCAGTTGGCTACATCTTTCTTCAGGGAGTTGTGTTATCTAGGGCATGCAGATTCAAGGCATACTGGCCTAGGTCCAGGTTTCCACATCGCTTATGTAATACTCAGGCTTACTTTTCCTGTTGCAATGCGCAGCAAAGAAGCAGTTTATTAAATGCGCTGACAATTATTCAGCGATTTCTCTGAGTGCTGAGTATGTCCAACTGCTTGTGAGGCCCTGTTTGGCCATTGCCTTGTGGTCACTCTGTTTCCTTTTGTTCCTGTTTTGCAGAAACAGGCCAGATGGGAAAGTGCTGGAAACTGTTGGGGTGCTCGAGGCACCAAAGCAGGATGGGAAGTATGAAACGGGCCAGGTGTGTGTTTCAGGGATTTCAGTCAGTGTTTTGATATTTCAGTCAATCATGTCATCCACTCGCTCTCAGTGTAACCATTGAGCTTTGGGATTGGTTATGTTTTGATGGTCTCTTTACAGCTTTTCCTCCACAGCATATTTGGCTACAGAGGAATAGTGTTGTTCCCCTGGCAGGCTCGGCTGTATGATCGAGATGTCAGTCCTGTCGTCTCGGACAGGTTAGCTCATCCATTCATGCGCCTTAAAAAGTCGTAATTTTCTGACTCTTCGGTGGCTAAAGGCATAGATCAAGGCAAAAACACTGCAGCGAGCAGCATTAGCTAGAAATGCTAAGACGTGATGACTAATTTTGTATTATTTTTGTTAAACTATCTCTTTTATATTATTACAGTAAGCCAGAGTCTGTAGACCATGAGTCAAAAGACGTGAAAGGGAAAACACACACATACTACCAGGTTCTTATAGACACCCGTGACTGCCCCCACATAGTGAGTCTCTCCGTTTTCTATACATTTTATACAATATACACCACTTTGCTCTGTAACAGTGTGTAAAATGTATGAATATAGAAATGAGAAATTCATCTCGAATGACTTTTGTGTTGTTTCAGTCCCAGAGGTCTCAGACAGAGGCAGTTACGTTTCTGGCCAATCACGATGACAGCAGAGCCTTATACGCGATCCCAGGTCTGTGACTTTATGAGCAATGGCTGTACTTGGTTAAGAGATTATTTTGTCTTCGTGTATTTGTTTCCTTCTTCGAGCTGCGATCCTCTTAAACCTCCTCTCTTTCAGGACTGGATTACGTGAGTCATGAAGACATCCTGCCTTACAGCTCAGCAGAACAAGTTCCCATCCAGCACGAGCTATTTGAGCGCTTCCTCATATTCAACCCCTCCAAAAGTAACTGTGCATTTCTCACTCAATTACTCACATGTCATCTGCCTCCGATGGTGATGGAATGCTGTTTATTTTGTTTACACAGCACCCTCTTTTACCTCAAGAGATACACTCCAGGCCTGGCAGGAGAAGAACCATCCATGGCTGGAGCTGTCGGATGTACACAGGGAGACCACGGAGAACATCCGTGTGACCGTCATTCCCTTTTACATGGGCATGAGGGTAGGTAAAGGGGGTAAACAAATCAACTGAAGTACCTGTACTCAGCAATAGCAGTGTTGTGGTCATGTATCTTATTAATTTATGGGTTTATGTCTTTTTTTTTTTTTATTGTCTCATAGGAAGCACAGAATTCATATGTGTACTGGGTAAGTAGAGGCAATAGAACAGTAGTCACTTCAGGTGCATCATTCAGTATATACGCTGATGCTTCCAGGAAAGATGACTTATGGGTATTTGTATCAGTGGCGATACTCTATCCGCTTGGAGAACCTGGGCAGTGAGGTGGTTCAGCTCCGAGAACGACACTGGAGAATCTTCAGCCTGTCTGGCACTCTGGAGACGGTACGCGGCAGAGGAGTTGTTGGCCGGGTGAGCGGAGGCGACCGCAAAGAGTCCAGAGTTGACATTTGTTCCAAACATGGGCCTGACGGGAATGAGGTGAATTTTAAGGTTTGGTAGGTCAAAGACACTGACCGTGTGTATTGCTCACCCAGGAGCCTGTTTTGTCAAAGGAGCAGCCTGCATTTCAGTACAGCAGCCACGTGTCTTTGCAGGCTCCCAGTGGCCATATGTGGTGAGCTCTTCTACAAATGATTCACTTATAATAACACTCTGTTTAGTGTACAATACATATATTAACAATCACATTTTAATTGCAGACAGTCATCGATCCAGCTGTGTAATTATACCCTTTTTATTTTGTTGACACAAGATGTACAGCGTTTTCAAATGTAATTTTTGTACAGGGGGACATTTCGCATCGAAAGGACGGATGGCTCCCACTTCGATGTGCGCATTCCACCTTTCTCATTGGAGAGCAATAAGGATGACAAGTCTCCCCCTGCTGGTTATAGTCTATAACATCACCCACCTACAGGACTGGTGTATCAATGCTTGCCTCTTTATGCTGCTCTATGCAACTATGCTTAAGCCCAGTGTTTCCCAACCCTGGTTCAAGAGTAACTATTGCAATGCACATTTTAGTGTTTTCCGTACCCGGACACTTCCATTTCTAACAGGTAGACATGGCTGTGTTGAAGGAATTGTTCATTGCCAATAAGCTGAGTCAGGTTTGTTGGGAACAAGGAAAATGTTGAAGAATGCAGTGCACGTGTGCCTCAAAGCCAGATATGGGAGCCACTGCTGTTGGCATGAACATGTCCTGCAGTATTGTAACCTCACAACAGCCATAAATGTTGGTGTTTTTGCAGTATGCAAGGGAACAAAGTAAAATGGGATTGTAGCTCATTGTTTGAGTACATATGTGAAATCATTTTCAGAGAGTTTAAAATAAAAAAGGATGTTTTTTCCAAGCAATGAGATTTGATTCCATACACTGTAGAAGGTCAAGGGTATTTAAATGTGACCCCCCCCCCCCCCCTCCTCCCCCAAGCTAACAGTTATTTCAGAATCAGTTCATTTTACTCAGTCGTGTTTGATGGGTGGAGAACTGCAGAACAGCACACAGGATGCTTGTTGTAAATCTGATGGCATAAATAAATGCACATTTTAAAATGGCTGCTTCTCGTTTTTAATACTAGAAGGATTCTTATTTGCATGTGTGTTAGAGGAACTGACTCAAACTGCGTTCAACCTGCTTGGAAGAGAGTATATTGTTGTGATGTCTCAAGCCATTATTCACCCTGCCTGCTTTTGGTTTTAATATTACCTTTTAGTACAGTCTTATTCCATATTTGTACCAGATACTGGCTCGCGTTAGGATATTGATAAGGGAGGAGACATTCCATGCAGGAACTCACAACATATGGAACACAAGATTCATTACATGTAAATGTCCTTGATGTGTGAAGGTCTTGGTGCTAAATGGTGAGGTAGTGTAGTTGTTTTGCTCTCTGCATTACTTTTTTATTATTGCATTTATTATTCTCTGCATTAATTTTATTATTCAACTTATTGTTAAAATATTTATTATTAACTTGTGTATTTAATGGTTGTGAGAAGTGCATAAATCCTTAACTTGACTAAGATACAGTGATGTAATAATTTATCAACATTGAAAGCCAAGCATTACAAATTGCAAAACTAAAATTACACATTTTATAGACTTATCAGTTAAATACAGTGGCGACGATTTTGATTGTAGGGGAGTAAAAGTTCGATCTTTTAAAGCATAAAGTCGAGCATTAAAAATGACACGTTAATATTATCAAATATTACTGAAAAACTTGCGGACTACTTTTAAACTCCACCTCCGCTTATTTTACACGTCGATTAAGAAATTTCATCTCTCCGGTCAAACGCTTTTGCACATTTAGCACCAGGTGTCAGTATAGCGTAATGTGTGCTAGCGCTGGTCAGAGTACAGATACTGGACGTGCATTGATGATAGTCAGCTGCTTTGGATGGGCTACCTTACATTGCCGCAGTGTACATCCTGGCCTACTGCAAACCTATTATAGATGGCTACTCATTAATTACACAGATATAATGAATATATATATATTTATATATGAATATATATAAATATACATATTTTTCATAGCCTATTATACACGAAATTCCATTTATCATAATACCAAAAAATATCAATATCAAATATCAAAAATCTGTCAGATTTCAATGACCGTCCGTTAAACTAGTTTCATTAGCTAATTGCAAGTAGCTTGGCCATTTAATTTAAGTAAGTTGCCTATTTTGTGACCGAATGTTCGCAAGCTAGGCCACTCTGAAACTGAACTCGAAGATGTTGCTCGCCGCTCAACCCCTCCCTAGAGCTCGAGCAAGCCCGTGCTGGATTACGCGATGATACACGCGCCTACAGGAGTCTCAGAGAGGGACACAACCCAAACCGTAAACGTTCCAGCCCGAGAGCGGACGCACCTGCGAGAGGTCATTCCAAAGAAATAAAGAAGACAAAACAGAGGTTAAACGTTTCACAAAGTCATTGACAATACACGGGACTTGAAACCGTTAGGATGACTTGGGCAGTAAGAAAACGGGCAGGGACGACGCGAACGTTTACATGCCCTTGTTCGCCGTTATCGACCTCGCTTTACTTTTCGTTATAAAGGAACTTAGATTGTGGGGCGGATCGTTGTGTCAACGAACCCTAAAGAACGTATGCGCGGAATCGTATCTGTCTGGCATATGGAAACGATTTCTGTTTATTGGGATCTCATCTCGAGCAGCGCGTTCTTCTGCGGAGGCAACTGCACGGCTGGAGTTTGAGGTCTACTGGACATATTTTCTTGTTGTCTACGGCCATGCTGCAAGCTTTATCATCTGAACTGTTCCCTACTTAAGGGGCACTGAACTAACACTTGTCGAGTCTATTTTGGTGAATATTACGTCCTCGTCATTACGACCTATTTGCGGCATGAGGCTAAATCAAGGCATGTTGTTTTAGAACAGGTATTTTGGTGGATCTGGCTGCACCTGTCTATAACATTTTAGACTGCTACCTTAACGAAATAACTAATTTGAATCTTGTTAAAGCGACAAACTGTCAAAGTTTGTGTGACTGTGCACGAGAAATGAAGAACCAGCTGTTCAATCGTGCAAATGAGATCACTGTCATAACGTGAGTTTGGAAATTGTGGCTGATTTCCAAGGAAATCAGAATGCACAGCGCAGTTCCCTTCTACAGTTATTTTTAGCTTTTTTTCTTATTTTGGGAATGAACGCGCATACCTGTTCGATCTATTTCTCCAGCACAGCTGCGAGAAATGTGCCTGGTGAGAAGGTAAACAGTGACGTGAGCCTCAACTTGGCACTGAATGCTATCGTATTATTAGGTCAGTCTTCACTAGGTCAGTAATGTTCTCTATCCTAGTTGGCATTCGCTAACATTCATATTGACCTGGATTTTTAAATGCTCTGCAAATTTAGTGATAAGATTTTGGCGAGAATTAATTTTTTAACGAGTCTCTGAGCGCGCGGCTCGTTTCTTCAGTGCGAACTTTGATCATCAGACATGGGTGCGAAGCAGCCGAAAGGAACATCTCAGGAGTCAGGAGCCAGTCCACAAAACGCGGGATGGAAGAGGACGCCGACGAAAGAGAGGAGCGACATATTCGCCTCGTTCGTGCTGAGGTCAGGGGATAGACTTAGTCGCGGCGGAACCCCTCCTCCGTACCAGCGACGCATAGGCATGATACAGGAGATGATGCTGATGGCAAAACAAGGGAAACACGACGAGGCAACAGAGATGTTGAAGACCCTCCGGCAGGTACGGCCGCCAGGCAGCCTTCCCTTTAACAATAGCATCAATGGTAGCCTTCAAGCATTGTAAAATCATCCAGGGTCTTTTTGCCAACTCATCAGCCAAACTATTTATGTATCCAAGTTTATGTCTGCATGTTCTCAGTGGATGAGGTCATTTACAGACAATGACAACAGGTCTGGAGAAAGATCTCAGTAATTCATGGTCTCCGAAGTGTTGCCAGAATTGAGTTCCCACTTTCACTGCTATATACAAAGGTGAATTCATGAGTAAGAAACTCGATAGTACAATCTGGGCTGTAGTGTCCATCACACAGTGTTATGTTCATTTATTTTGCTGTGTGCGTTTCATATATATGGGACTGCCTAGTAGCTAACAGCATAGCATCCCAAAAATCCTGTATATTACAAAGCTAACATCACAGCTTCAACAAGCTTTGAAATCTCTTTTATAAAGATGCTCAAGAGGTGCAGGTCTTCAGCCTAGCCATAGGCCACAGCCCCTCGTCATTTCTACATGCTTGTGCTATTGAGAGAACACATATTTCACTTCCGTCACTGCCACTGAGACCATGTGCCAAGAGGCTGAACCAGCACATGGTGCTGATGCAGTTGGAACTGCTGTGTGATTTATTACCGCACTGACAGGCTCCTCAGGTGCACCAGGCTTTTGGGATCTCAACTGAAGCACCAGGTTGAGAGAAAGAGAGGAGAGAGAGAGAAGCAGCTAAGTGGCTGAATGGAAACACAGGCCATTGAGAAGAACCTCTGTCACAGCGTTTGACTCTGTACTCGATGGACAGTTATTCAGACCTGAAACACTTAAACGACCAGCCCATATTTATCATGTGTACAGATTAGGCTGCTGGTCACGTGGTGTCCACAAGCAGCTGCTGGTCTGTGGCCAAGACATACTAATATATAGATGATGTGCTGTTGCAGTTCTTCGTGTCTGTGCTTTACATCTGCTGTTAAGATATAATATAATCTGCTGACAATATAATATAATATAATA
>JAOYMR010000012.1:12541158-12598977 GCA_025802075.1 Tenebrosternarchus preto | reverse complement strand
GGTGTGCACACAGAGAATGGGTGAGTCTATTGGTGTGCACACAGAGAATGGGTGAGTCTATTGGTGTGCACACAGAGAATGGGTGAGTCTATTGGTGTGCACACAGAGGCCACACGTTCTCCACGCCAGTCTGTCCCACAGGACTCTTGCTGGTGTTGAACTTAATGGAGAGAATTAAGCTCAGTGGCACAGCACAAACACCCAGCTTAGTTTCCGACTAGTCCTTAGTTTCCGAATAGTCCTTAGTTTCTGACTAGTCCTGCTCGACCACCTGGCTGTTACCAAAGCTCACAGCACTAACGTGAACAGGAATGATTGTTGGAGCTGGACAATTCCACGGAAACGTTTTTGTTTTTTGTTTTTTCTTCCCCAGTTCTCAATTGCAGCAGATTCCTAAAAGGTCCACGGCTTGGTGACAGGTTTTTGTTGGTTTGGCTGTGTTTTCTCATTATATGAGGGTGAATCAAAAATTACCTGGCTATATTAAAACTTATATAAAACTACAACCCAACCAGAGTGCGGATCATTTTTGATCCTCATATATGAATTAAACCATTGATGAACCAATGGCTGTGACGTTACAGTGCAGAATGCGAGCAATAATTATGTGCACCTGTAGTATGTGTGCCTGTAATCAGTTTAGCATACACAAATCATGTTAATAGCACTTTGGATTGCTGGTGTGGGTCTCAAGCAGTGATGTATTGTGGTAACATTAGTGCCTGCACAAGACAACTAACAAAAGGCACTACAGAACTGTAGCTGCACGTGTGGCATTTGTAGTGTTTATTGCTGTTGCTGTTGTCAGAAGAAGCACTAATGTGTGTAAAGCCGACCAGCCTCGGGTTTCAAAGCCAGAATAAGTCAGCCAGAGACCAAAAACATGGTGTGTCAAAAGTAGCAGGATTTGTAGAGTGTAAAGTAGGAAGGCCTATGCTTGTGTACTTAACAATAACAAATGATCAGCCAAACCACAGATGTCAGCAGTGAACTGCTGAGGAAAACTTTAAATCCTGAGAAAAACTTTACAACAGCTGTATCCAGGATGAAGCCACTGATGTGAAGTCATTAATGTGCGTACAAATCATTATCATAACCTCAAAGAGTTTAGCAGATGTTTATTTTACTTATGTTAAAATTAGCATGTTATGCTTATGTTTAATTTACTCTTGTTCCCTTAAAAGGGGCTTTGATTCCTATAAGATCTAACCAGTATAGACTATTATATATGTATTACATATGTATATTATATATACATGTATAATACAGCATTAAAATAACAAATGTCTCTGTCCAACCAGTTTCACCTTATAAGATTATTTACATATTAATATCCAAAATGTAAAAATTATTTAACTTCAGAAATATTGCAGTTTGCAGCACTAGCTGGCGGAGGATTTGGTTTGTCCTGTGGCGGACACTGTGGAGGGCAGGACTGGAGTGTGTGCACAGCGCTCTGGCTCCCGGGCCTGTCTGCTGTCCTCCTGGAGTCGTGACAGCGTCCCTGTGTGTGCGAGGACACTGCCAGGGGACCGACTGTCTGTCTGCAGGGGGACCAGGGCCAGCCATGTGTTGTCGTTCTTCTTGTCATGAACCGCATTGCTGCTACTCTGTTGCTGGCGTGATAGGCTCCGCCCACCCGCTCTTTGTTCAGTTGCCGACTTCTCTAGAGGTCAGTCCCATAGAAGAACAGAATCTCGGCAGGGTAAATATTTATTCAGAAGCCGATGCCTATTACTGACACGTGCGGAGTTGCTCAGCACAGACTGTCTGACTGTTTGTGAAATATGGTACTTTAGACTTTGATACAGAGAGTTACAGTACATGTTATATTTTAGCTGAAAAGCTCAAAAACACCCCAAAAAAACCCCACCCTGGATGCTGGAGCTTTTAAGATGAGCTTGAGATTCTGAAATGTATACAGTACTATCTGTGCCTGTTTTGACTGTCTGTCACTGCTGTGAATTCCATTTTGGCTTTGAGACAAATCTGAGGCTAAAGCTTAGTGATGGTGTGAAAAGCTTGAACAGCAGATGAGCTGGGACAGACCAAGTAGCAGTGCTAACGGCTGTGTTAGCCAAACTTCACCTCTCACCATCGTTCTGTAGCACACGAAACCTTCTGTGTCCTGAAAAATTAGATAAAAGTGCTAAATTAGCACATTTGCTACCTCTGATGTGATTACTGCTCCAAGGGCTTAAATTATGACTGGGCAACATGGTCCCATTTACAGCAGAATCATCTGCAAGGTATTTTTATTAAAGGAGCAATTTATTCCAGATATTTTTTATACAAACAGATGAATAGATGGTAATTATTTATGACAATTAATAGCAAGTTCTGACTATATTGACAGATAAGTAGCGTTTCAGTAGATAATTTTTTGCTAAAATGGAATCAGCTATCAGTGTTTGGAGGATGGGTGCATTTATTACCAAATTCAAGCCCACTTGTTATTATTCAGTAAAATGAACTGATAGTTATGGGTGCCATGGAAATAGCCACTGTCTCCATTATCACTTTTGCCATAATAGTTCTGTTTGTGAGGACCCGCTGAGGCCTGAAGAACTGAGTGGTTCTAAATATACATATTCTATTATATTCTATTCTGTTCTGTTCTGTTCTGTTCTGTTCTGTTCTATTCTATTCTATTCTATTCTATTCTATTCTATTCTGTTCTGTTCTGTTCTGTTCTGTTCTATTCTGTTCTGTTCTGTTCTATTCTAAATATGATTTGGGACTGTGGCATTTTCAGCCACATTTTTCAGTGTTATTGCTTTAGTGGTCAGAACCAGTTAAATTTGAATACCCATCAGTTCTAAAGTGAAATTCCATTGGACATAGGTACTCTTTATCACTGTAATGGAAACAAGAGATGTGCTGTAACCTTAAGGTGCTTCTGTGACCATCTATTAATAATGTATAACTGAGGCCAAAGGTTGACTGGGAGGGCATCAGTGGCTGTGTTTTTAAGGTCCTGCTTTCAGAGCCACTGACTTTTTTGCCCTTGACAACAAAGGAAATGCTAAGCAATTTAGGCAAAGACGTCAGAAACAGAACTGTGAAGCTCCACAAATCTGAGTCCTTCCTGAGAGCAATGACAAAGCAAAAAAAAAAAGCCAAGCAAATCAGCCAAGACCTTGGGATCAGACAGAAATTGCATTGTTCAAGAAAGAGGCCCAGATTAACTTTTGTCCAAAATCACACCAGTGTGTCTAAAAACGCCAAAGTGTAAATTGCAGGAGATCTGTCATTTAGGAAGTGTGTTCTCCAGTCAAAAAATAGATCAAACACAAAAATTTGTCCATAATAATCAGTGCTGTGTGTGGAGGAACAAGGATGAGGCTTTTAAAACAACGAGCACCATCCCAACTATGAAGTATGTGGGTGGCAGTGTTATGCTGTGGGGGCATTTTGCTAGAAAAGGGACCAGTACACTTCAGAAAATAGATGACATCATGAGGAAGGAGAATTCTCTAGAAATACTGAAGCAACACGTCAAGACAGCTAGAAAGTTTAAACTTGATCACTTGATAAACTTGGATTGGAGTGGTTATCATAAAAACCTAGTCTGAATCCTGCTGAAAATGTGTTGACTGAGCTAAAAAGGTATGTCTGAGAAAGGAGTTCCACAAACCTGGCTGAGCTACACCAGTACTGCCAGAACAAATGAGCAAAAAAAATCAGAAAGGTACAATGAGAAACTTGTGAAAAGCTTTTGCCAGAAACAGAGGAGCAGGAGAAGCTAGGGCAACCAAACACTAACAATGCATATGTAACAAACGTTACCAAAACATTCTATGTAATAATAATAAAATGAAATATTTATATTTAGAGCTACTTCTTTTGGAAAGTACATATCTTGGTTCAGTTGACTGACAAGTTGATTGACAGGAAATGTATGGTATCATAAAATATGTGGAGTTTTGGTTTTAGATGTAATCCTTTGCTTGAACAGTGTGATGTGAATGACAGTGTGAGGGAATGGAGCTGTGTGGGGAAAATTCATTAAATGCATCAGACATGCTCCACATCAGACATGCTCCATATCAGACATGCTCCACATCAGACATGCTCCACATCAGACATGCTCCACATCAGACATGCTCCACAGCCTGCAAACACATCAAGTGCTCGTGCACGTTAATGCGACTTCACATGCCATTGCTTGTCTGAGCTAATCCTGTGCCAGAATGATCCAGATATAGTGTCTCTGTCAGTCTGTTTTGCTTTGCTCTTCTCTCACTACAGTTGCCAATGAAATTAGCAGCTAATGTTTTCTTTCCTGTCACTCTAGTCCTCTGCCAGTCCACATCAACCCCGTTCTATGTGTTATGGGACTGACGCCTCTTCCTCTGCCCACGCTCAGGAGGTAGACTCTCTGGGAGCCATGGAGAAGGTGTGTCGCCAGCTGACCTACCACCTGAGCCCGCACTCCCAGTGGAGACGTCAGGGCCTGCTGAAGAGGAAACCACAGGCCTGGTGAGCATGAAGGGTGGAGGCGGGTGGAGAAAGGTTGGAGTAGGAGAGATACTTCCACCACAGTGGCTAAACAGACACCACTGTCTCTTTCTCTTCCTCTGTCACTCACTCTATCCCACCCTCCCCCAGCCTCTATCTCCGTCGCTCTCTCTAACCTGTTCTGTTCTTCTCCAGTAGCCCGTTATATTATCAGCCTGCTTCGTCACAGCATGTGAAGCTTCCTTCAGTATTCGAGTGCTTTGTGATGGTCAGGACCACTCCCCTCCCTGAAAACATTTTCACTGTAGTTCCATTTGAATGAAAACATAGGTGATCAAATCATTTGTGTGTGACCGGCAATGAGACACCAGGCGCAGGCCTCAATCATTAATTAAAATGATTGTTTGGTAAAATACACAGTGCTCTGTGACTCCTTGCTACATGCAGTTGAGCTGAGTCATCACTCTCTTTGGCTTTGATATGTCAACAGTGATTTAAAAGTGACAGCTTTTAACGAACTCTGGAGCCCCAATAGTGCTGATGAGACAGCATCTGTGACACCAGACCCGATACGTTACGTCTGTTGTTTCAGCCAATCTGCTTCCCATTGATGAAGAACCACAGCAATTTCTCAGCAGACAAGTGGGTGAAGGAGAGGGGGCCCGATCCCTGGCTTTGGTCCTCAGCCTGTGTGTGCTTCCTGGGTACTTGATGCATATTAACGCACCTGCTGATGGTTCGTGCTGGTGGAGACTCCATGGGAGTCATTAGAGCTCTGTCTGTTTCTGTACCGGTCTAACCGAAGCACAGGCCTGGTGTCCCCCGAGCTTGGACAGATAAAGGTCTCACGTCGTTCCAGCTATTTGGACTTATCTCTGTCCCCACATGATCCCTATTTCCATCACCACTGCAGGTCTGTGCCATAACGTGAAGCCACATGTTCTGGCCCAATTAGGTTTTCTTCTTCTTCTTTCGGTGCACCTGTGTTAAACACTCAATGCTAACAGTCTTCAATGCAGTGCTGGGAGAAGGGTTTATGTCTGGTTAGCAGCTCACTCTTTGTTGGTTTGTTTGTTCTTCTGCTTTGCTCCCACACGGGGGTTATTGTTGCTGAGCAGGCGGCAGCTGATGTTACGTGAGAGGCATCATTTGCCAGCATTTTTCCGTCTTTGGCAGCACTTGTAGAAGGTGGAAGGTACCATACTGCGCGCCTCAACAAGATTGTTCCCTGCTACAGGCTGTCGCTGGTGGCTGGTCTCAGGCTGGTGCAGCGCTATGTTTGGGCCTGAGACAAGGCGGTTGTATTCTGAGTCAAGGGCTTTTGGAAGAGCAGCCTGTAACTCCAACGATTCTCGTCATTGCTGTCAGCTCCTTTTTTATTACTCAGTCAACCTGTAGAGGTGCTGACCAGTACAGTTCATGGGACCAGTCGATAGCCATTAGCAACTCTGTGCTCATGTTTTGCACAAATTCAGCATGTTTTAGGTTAAACTGGCTATATAAAGTCATTGCTTGTATTGCATTTGACAGAAAATCTCTTCCAAGTTCCAAGGCGCCTCTAACCCACACACAATCATTTTAATTTTTCATTTTATCATTTTTAATTGTAGTTGGAGCATTGATTTGTTCTGGTCTGTCTGCTCCTCCATTCCTTTTTCCATTTTCTCAGTATCACTCATAGTAGTTTCTCCAGCCAGATCTTCATTAGAAGAGGATATTCACATGCGCTGTTGATGCGCTCCAGCGCCTGGTGCGAGCCTGACCACGTCCCTTCCTGCTAAACACCCACCTGCTTGCCAGGGTCAGGATCCATGACGCAGAAATGCCCCGTTTTAATTTCCGAAGGGCTCATGATGGAGAATTAAATACATCAAGGTCATTAATTACAAGTGCAGTTAGACTTGTGCTATATACAGTAATGACCTTTAAGATCTTAGAGCTGCAGTTTGGACCGATGGTTGTTTTTTTTCTTCGTTTTTTTTGTTGTTGTTTTACTAAACCCTAAACTCTTAACTAAATCTTAGTCGTTTTTTTTTCTTTATGTTGAAGCTGTCATATATTTCATAATAACTGCTTATGCTATTTTAAGTGTCAGTTTATGTGATGTGATTCATTTTACTCTATGTTTGTATTCATACAGTTTAATTACATACTGTATGTATTTTGTTCTGCTCTGTACATTTTTGAATAGCTATATTGCTTTCAGTTGTTCTAAAGTGTGTTGTTTTGAGTAGTGACTAGCGACTGAGTGCAAACCATATTGTCAGTGAATATTAATATACTGGTGTGCTAATCAGATTTTGCTAGCTGTGCCTTTAAAACATTGTGATGTCTAGAACACCTTCCTGAGTCTATTTGCAGAGCTGCCACATTGAACAGACCTCTGCTTATATTCACATTGTTTATCTGTTGTAATCTTGGGCAGATGCATCTTTTAGAGACTCTACCACTTCTAATATATTAATGGCAGACTGAATCTGATTCAGTTCATTTTAGACATAAGTTTGGATTTATTTTAAATGTGTACATAGCAGAAAACTACCAGCCAGTGATTTTGACAGATACAAGTAATGAACAATTTTTAAATAATTTTCAACCATTAAACCTTGTGTTTTGTAACAATAACATTATGACAAAATGTTTTTGGAGGGCTGTAGAAGCTCTTTTGTCGAATGACCTATAAATCACATTATATGTAGCAAATAACAATCTTATATATGTGTTATCTAATCCCAAAACTACAACAGATGATGCCCGGGCCGTTGTGTGGAGGTGGGGCTGGCTGTCCTGCTGGAGAGACTCACAGCTGCCTGGTTTGGAGCCATTAATAAATAGTGGCTCTCACGTCTGCACTGAGCACCCAGACAGATGTGTAAACGTAAACTCCTATGTAAGCAATCATTATGTAGTGACCATTGCAAGGTTCTAGGAATGTAATGTCCAACTTATCTGACAGTGCACTCTCATGTGAGAGAAGAGGGTGTGTGTGTGTGTGTGTGTGTGCGTGTGCGTGTGTGCATGTGTAGGTGGTCATGTGTGTGTGCACATGCGTGGCTGTGCACGTGCATGTAGGAGCTTTACTGTGGAGCTCTGGAGGTTCTAGGCAGGAGGATCTGGCTTCTTTGCTGTTGAGAAATGATGGCGTCATCTTTCAGGCATGTCTGGTTTCGCTCCGCTCTCTTCCAAACTTTCCCCTCTTCTCCTGTGCATCCCCCCCCCCCCCATCTCCTGTTCTATGTTGTATACTTCGCTCAGGCTCTGTGCTCCCTCCCTGAAGTGCTCTTCCTCTCTGGGTCTATCCTTCCCTGCCCTCAAGCTCTGTAGGTTTCATGCACTCTCCTTCTCTCCTCTTATCTGCTGCTTTGTACGTAGGAGCAGCTCTGGAGTCAGACTCTGAAATGTAGATGAACTTCTGCATTAGTACATCATTAGCATTCACTCATGGCCTCCTACTGGCTGCTCTCTCTCTCTCTCTCTCTCTCCCTCTTGTCTAGTTCAAAGCAAGACTAAATCACACATCCTCGTCAACATTTCAGTCTCTTTGCTCTAGGTACCTTTAGCAATAATATTACTAACAACATTACTAATAATATTACTTTAATATTCATACAGTTCAAAAAGCCTCAGCAGAACTAGGATCCTAAAACCCCAGTTACAAAAATCAAGCCTTCTCTGTTAGTATAACACTTCTAATCAAATGAATTACACAAGGGAAAAATGTGTCACCAGACTCTTTCAATGGCTGATTATTACTATCCTTTTGTAACCCAAAGCTCCATAAACTGTAAATAAGATCAACGTAACTTCGTTATACCTTTATAACCTCTGGGTGATGTATGACCACTCTGCATAAGTGTTATGTTCCTTTGTACAGCGGCAAACGTGTCTTCTCTTTTACGCACGTGTGTGTGTGTGTGTGTGTATCCGAAGATGACTGCAGATGAGTAACTGTAGTGTGCTGTACAGATGTACCTCTGCCCAAAACATCCTGTTTCTCTGGAAACGTTATGCACTTCTCTACAGTATTTGTTTATGTTTCTTTATTTGGGTTGTTGGTCTTAGCAGTAATGACTAGCCTCTCTGCTTCTCATAGCCCATCTAAATTAGAAAGTATTTCTCTTAATTAGCTCGTAATTAGCATATCATGTCTACCAATTAGTGAGCTGATTGGAGGCCCAACTAAGCTAAAAAAATTTGAATATGCATTTTTTACTTCCTTCACATTATTATTATTATTATTATTATGAATGATTTCTGAATTTGTGTATTCTTCAGTGAAATGTATTCTTCACACCCATGTTTCTCACACCCACCCACCTACCTACTGCCAGAACCAACATCTCTTCCTTTATTCATATGCACAGACAGATATTAACCAAGACTGTTTACTCAAGCCCCATACCTGATACCTCATACCAGCAGACAATAGAAGACAAACTCCCCATTTTTCTCTTTTTCTGTCAGTTTCATTCTCTTTCTCTCTCTCTCATTCTCTTCCAAAGCCTTTAACCCAGTGTTTCCTGCTGGGCACATGAAGGGTGACACAGATATTACCCCCTGCCTACACTTCCCCCTGGAGAAAGGAAGCGTTCTCCATGTAGGTCTACACACCCGCTGCCTGGGAAATAACTGATCTAAAGAGAAAAAAATGAAGAGCAGAGATGGGCAGAATGCAAACAAGTGAATCGGTTGGGGTTAGTGTTTACTGAGCAAGTCGGACTTTCAGTTGGATGTTGGAGGGGAGGAGGGGTTGGACCAGCATCTTGTATGTGTAGGTGCAGTAGTTCCATGTCTGATTCTGAATTCTCTCATTCTCAGTTTGTGTCTGATGGTCTTTACTAACACTCTTTGTCGAGTGGCAGGAAGAGGCCCTTGGAGACCTCCAGCATCAGGTGGTCTTTTGTCCCAGTTCACATCTTGATTTTAATGATTTGTTTAAATTTAGTAAACCACAATACTGGGAAATCTCGAGAAAATATTTCTCAGCACAGCATGCCACTTGAGGAAAGGTTTCATCAAGAACTTATCTTGCATAATTATATGTTTTTTGGTCAGTTTTGTTGCCTTTTAAGAGTTAATATGTCTTAGCAGTAATGAGTCAGAAAAATATTATCTTTGTTATATAAAAGAGAACCATCAGGTTAGTAGTTCTGCGATGGGGCAGGCGGTCGCGGGGAGGCCGTGTCTTTGGTCCAGATTTGATATGGGGAGCGTGGGATTTGACCTCTGGGTTCGGCAAGCAAGAACTTGACCTTTTCCCTGACAGTGTTGCTGTTTGTGTTTGCAACAGAGTCAGAAGAGCTATAGGGCTGTAGGCTCGGAGGGAAGGGCCACTCGTATGAGTTCATACTCACATGATCACCAAACACTGAAGCATGAGAAAAACTCCTCCCCACCCTTCTCTGATAGGGAGCAGCGGATTCTACTGCAAGTTTCTCAGAAACTGCTGGGTTGAGATGCAACTATTACTCATCAGAGCCAAATGCTGGCACAAATCCCTTGTTTTTCCTCAACTCCTCACACTCCACAGGGGAAGAAGCAATTCTTTCACCATGCACCATGAAAAGAGGGCTATCCAAACACCAAAACAGGTGGACCCATATATATTAGAAATCAAGCTATTTATTGAAGGCGCTGTTTTTGTAAAATTGTTGGAACGGTATTCGAGACATATTTGGAGTGATTTCAATGTGCTTCGCTTTTTGAAATGTGAGCAGCGTATAAAAACAATCGTTTCCAAAAACACTAAAGCTTGGGGCACAGCACCATTAAAACCTTTATTTCAGGTTTGATTCACTCAAACACAAACACACCAGGCTCTGATTCCTTTTACTCCAGCGGTGTGTGGTATATGCCCAGAACTCAGCAACATATTTGAGATCTTGGGTCATAATTGAGTTCAGCTCCTCTCCACCCTGCATGACTACACGGTACGTTAGTATGTCCATTGGTACCAAATGATATCCATGTGCAGTTCTACTTTTCCTTTTTATGGTGATTAGCATGGTGCATATCCCCCCCACCCCCCCCCCTTTTTTTTTTTTGCCTGAACTCACACACTGGAATATCAGTGCTCTCCACTGCACTTATTTTTAGCTCTGGACGTGTGCAGTGAGTGCTGTGACTCTCTCGCTGGCACTGCTTCCACACTCTTCCCTCCCAGATAAACATCTGCAGGCCTTGCTCTCACTCAGTCCCCACTTGGTGTCACTCAGTATATCTCCAGAAACATGACAGAACCTTTAAAATCGTAATAACACTGCATACTCCATATAGCACATTCAGCCCATGTATCCAGTTTCTGGGATGGGAGTGGTTTATTAGAATAAATATCCTGTCTTTCCTAGCCAGCATTCAGATATTGACATACTGGTGTAATGATCATGTTACACCTTCTGTGGCCACTCCTTAGTAACATCTTTTCCTAGTGTTAATCATATCCAGTTTGTTACTGCATCATGCTATGCCATGCACAGCTGATATGACTAATGAATTGCTCGGTAATTAGCTGATAGTGTGTCAAAACCCTATAGACACTATGAAATGTCTGAATGTAAAAACATTTGTGCAAGTTTACTTCTGTCAATTTACATCCTGTCAGTTTGCTGTAGGACTGACATCATGTCAGTTTCTTGCTTCCAGTTAGGATTAGAAGCAATCTGGCTTCTTTAATTAATTTATTTTGTGAAGCTGTTAATTTGGTTTGGAATGGATTAATTTGGTTTTCTTGATCAAATTGCTCTCTGTATCACTTAATTTCAGTCTGAAAGCTGTTCTCTCCAGCCCACCTGCGGGTGGGCCATTGGACCTCTCCGGTATTCCTCTGGGGGTTAAGGATATGGAGCGCTTGTGCACCCACCTGCAGTATCACGCCTCTCGCATCTCCAGCCTGGAGCTGGGCTTCACCGAGCTCACGGATGAGGCCTTCCTCGTCCTGCTGCCCACGCTGGCGGGCCTACCCAACCTGGAGACCCTGGCCCTGAATGGCAACAGACTGACCCGTGCGGTGCTCAAGGAGCTTACGGACACGCTCAAGGATCCTGAGAGCTTCCCCAGCGTCACATGGATCGATCTGGGCAACAATGTGGACATCTTCTGCCTGCCGCAGCCTTTCCTGGTGAGCTTGCGCAAACGCTGCCCGAAGCAAGGAAACCTGCCCACCATCCTGGAGTTTGGAGAGAGCCAAGCAAGCGACATGGAAGGCCGGGCAGCCATGGATGGGATTGATGTGGACGATGACGACACCAACGGGACACTGAGTGGCGGTGAGCTCCGGTCCGAGGTGGATGAGGAGATGGACGGCGAGACGGAGATAGAGGAGATGATGGAGGAGCTTCTTGATTTTGACAGGGAGGTGCAAGGCAGAGATTATATGGAGGAGGACAGCATGTGGACCCTAGAGGTAAGGAGGTCCGCCGGGGGGCCTTCTGGGGAGCCGTCCGGGGGGCGTGGCAACCAGAAGAGGGCGGTGAAGGCTGAAGGTGAGGAGGATACAAGGAGCCGGAGCTCACGGCTGTCATGCTCCAGCCAGTCCCCGGATTCGTCTGCAGCCTTTGAGCCACCGACAGAAGACTTGGATCAAGCACCGCAGTCTCCAGGTCATCTGACCTGAGCAGAAATGCTTCACCTACAAATTGTAGCCTTTAACCCTGTCTTGTCCAAAGGGAAGAGGAGAAAAAGTAACCCAGCCCTGCTCTGGACTCTTTATGGGCCATAGATTCCATGAAGAGCAAAGGACGTCCAGCTAGTGAGCGAACACATTTGTTGGAAATGACAGCTGCTGCGTAAATAAAAGAGACACTGTGGTAAATGAATATGTTGTATGATGCAAAAAAATAAAAGTGCATATTAAATACAGCAGCTATGTACAGTATGAAATCCTGTGCAGTTTAAATGCTTCTCTTTCAGGATTTGCCCCTTAGTTATACTGTTCTAACCATGGACCTTTACCTATGTGCCTGTTTGACCTTTGTTGGAGAGGAATGTATGTAAATGTGTGCTTACGCATATGTGCTAGTCTGAATGAGAATGTGTGCATCTGCTTTTCACACAGTGATTGAGACAGAGAGGTGATCAACAATAACAACAAAAAAAACCCTCACCAGCCAGAGATTATTAGTTAAGTCTGGGTATGTCTCAGTCTCTTTCCCTCTATGCATCTGTTTTGTAAATCCCATGTCCAGCAGCCTAAAATGTGTTCAGTATAGATTGGAAATGCATGTCTCCCCATGTCACAGTACGCTTGAGCTCAAAGTTCTCCTGGAGAAAAAAGAAAGGAAGCCAAATATTTCACAGAGATGCCCCAAGTTTAACTTGCGAAAGAACTGAGTGCTTTATGAAGGAACGGCGCCAAAGATGTAGAAAGATAGTAGATTAGTTTATATCAAACATAACAATTGTTGTATTTTGAATAGTGACAGTTAAAACTGTCAAAAGTTTGCTCTTCCGTTTATACAAACATCTAACTTCTCAGATTTAATTGCTGTATAATTGCTACTTATTTGTCATATTTTTAATTATAATCATCCAACCTTTATAATCTGAAGTTCATGGCATTTAATCATTTCGAATATACATTTGGGGGATTAAGTATTGACCTAGTTCTGTAAAGGTTTTCTTCATTAAGGCTTTTTTTCTTGAGCTTTCATTCAATTGTAGTAGCAAACCTACTTGCAAATTGTTTCATGCAGCTCTCTCCTGTTGTGAATAAGCCAGGTCTTTCCATGCCATATTGCTTCCTGACAGGTTTTATGTTATAAATATTGTCTCATTTTGCAGGGATATAAATTGCATTGTTTGTTATTGTAGTCTTACTGTAACCTTTTCTAGCCTTTTCTTTTTTTATCACAGAGCATTTCCATTATAATAGTTATGTAATCAAAATAGGACAATAGGTGTAGTTTGTGGGTTTTATTCTTCTGAACCGTCAAGCCATATTCCCCCACTTTAAATGGTTGTAGGGTTAATAAAATAGACAGTATCTTCACAATGAGCTGCACAGAATTTTAAAAACAGTACAATGTAAACCTAATACCTGTACAGCACACATGCTAGAAACTAGCTTGGAAACTAGAAACTACTTTGAAAAATATCACAGATCTGTAACTGATTTTAGACTGCAGATAATTAAACAAGCCACTCTGTAGTTTATTGATCAAAATTATTAAATAAGCAGAAAACTCAGGACGAATTCAGTACGGTCTCACCTTGTTTATGGGGCAGTAAACAGGTTTGTAACAGTATACCTACAACAATGTGTGAAAAACAAATGTTATAAAGAAGAAAATATGTAATTACCAATGGACTAAATAAACACTCGATGATTATACTTGACTCTTGACTCAGAGAATTTGCTTTAGCCATTTTATATTATCGTGACAGGGCGGATTTACCTTAACCGTCATGACTTCTGATGTTGAACGCGTCCATCAAGAATGCGTGTGCAGTCGATGGCGACATTCAGTGGCCATTCGCGCCATTGCAAAATTGTTAATAACAATAGCTAAATTATGGTTTCTATAAACTATAACTTAGCTATTGTTATTAACGATTTTAGGCAGAATAGTAATAATCCTCACTTTAAAGGAGTATTTAACAACTGGACACAACTAGCACGGAATAAAAACACAATTGTATCGAATAAACAATAGATCGGTTCTGGATAAACAATTTTAATGGGTTTATAAACTACGTTTGGACCGGTGAAATAATTTTCACTGTGTATTGTAACTGGACAAGATATATTTATTCTTCCTTGATATTACACACGCACCCCTTGTTACAACACACATTTTCACGGTATCCCTATCAATATGGCTATCTATGGAAGCCTTGGGCTTGATCGTGGTAGTCTTCATTACGTCACATCCGGGAAATAAGGGCAAAAATTGTTTCCCTTGTCCGCCATTTCAAATATTTGAACTTCCCTAGTGACAACTTCTAGTGGAAGAGTCTGATTCTGATAAATTAAGTGATAATCTGGGAAAGCTGGCGTGGTTTATTTTGCACATGTGCACTAGAGCTTCAGTACTTTTACAGAATCGCCTTGAATAAACGTGAATGCTGTGCACATTAGAAACGTGTGTAACAACGAGAACGCGGTAAAGTTTTTGTATGAGTTGAATCCCGATTGCGGATACGGAGAGGCGAAGAGAAGGCCCGTGAAGCCTCGGCTTTTGGGTGGCAGTCATGGCCGGAAATTTTGACGCGGAGGACCGTGGAAGCTGGTACTGGGGGAAATTAAGTCGACAGGAGGCTGTTTCACTTCTACAGGGACAGAGACATGGTGTCTTTTTAGTGAGGGACTCCATTACCAGCCCAGGAGACTACGTGCTCTCCGTTTCAGAAAATTCAAAAGTCTCTCATTACATAATCAATAGCATCAGCAACAGTCGGCAGTCTGGGCCAGGTAAGGCGTGTGTAATGCATGGGTTTAGCTAACTAGCTTGTTAGCTACTTGCCAGCACTAACTTGTGCAAGAAACAACGCAGAGTAGTCCCGAGGTAGTCTACGGTTAGCCTCTTTCTAGATACCAACTTTCCTAGCTAACCATCTAGCTGCATCTCTGCAGCAAATAGTTTATTACAATACCGTTGGTTTACAGATTATCTGGTCGAGGTTGACCGTGTTGGTCATTTCATTTTGATCATTTGCTTATATTAGTTACGTCCTGTCCTTTTCATAATGCAACTACTGGTAGGAATCGATAACTAAAATGTTGGGGTAAATTGTGAAAAGTAGTTAGCTATGGTTACTAGCCGAGTGAACTTATGTTAAAATAGTCCGACGCCTCGGACGCTTCAAATTGAAATAATGTACCTAGCCAGCTCTGACTTTATGCTATTTTAGCTGAAAATACAAAATGGGTTATCTTTGCTGGTAAGAGGAAAAGTCGGCTACGATGATATACATCTCTTAAGTAGTAGTAATTGGTAGTGCATTTATGCAGATATGGTAAAGAGAAATGGGGTGTAACGGCGTGATTTGTACGCCATCCACACTACATACTTGCGCATGCGTGGCATTTAGCTAGCATGGCATTATCAACACTCGCTAACATCAGGGTTAACGATCCTTGTAAGAGCTTTACAGTCGTCACATATGTACCGTCTTAATTCCTGACCCCCTTCTAACGTAATTATGCCTTACTCATTAATGGTTTGTGTTAATTTGACAAATGGTCTTTAAAAAGAAACGGGGGCAGGAAACAGTTTGCATATTTTTCCTTTAATGCAGCACCATAAACACATTTGGTATGCTTCATTGCTTTGAACCATGATTAGCAAATGTAAGTTTTTTTTCTTCAAGATTTATTCATCAGTTTCCAAACTTAATACACTGCTTATCTTGCATTTCAGGACTGACTACCTCTCGATTTCGTATTGGAGACCAAGAATTTGATGCTCTCCCTGCCCTGCTGGAGTTTTATAAGATACACTACTTGGACACCACCACTTTAATTGAACCCATCAACAAAGCCAAGCACTCATCAGTCATCAGTGTTGCCACAGGGACGGGAGGGATTCCCCAAAGGCTCGAGGAAGAGTATGTCCGTGCTCTGTTCGACTTCCCTGGAAATGATGATGAGGACCTTCCGTTCCGAAGGGGTGATGTCCTCCGGGTGCTGGAGAAGCCAGAAGAGCAGTGGTGGAATGCTCAGAATTCCGAGGGCCGTGTGGGAATGATCCCCGTACCCTACGTGGAGAAATTCCGCCCAGCTTCTCCAACAACAGGGTCCCTAGGCAACATGGGGACCAGCACTGTGGGTAATTCAGATGGCCACAATTCCCAGTCCCCTCCTCTGCTGGGTGAGCCAGGCCAGTATGCCCAGCCCACATCTTTACCCAACCTGCAGAATGGGCCTGTCTTGGCCAGGGCGGTTCAGAAGAGAGTACCCAATGCTTATGACAAGACGGCTCTTGCTTTAGAGGTACAAAGTTTGCTCTTCTTTTCTTAGCCATGGTTATATTTAATAGCGGCATTAATGTCATTTCTCACTAGGCACCTGAAACCTAAACATGTTGTTGTTGTTTTTCTTGTTCTCACATTGCTGTTCCCCTTCAGGTCGGCGACTTGGTGATGGTGACTAAGATCAATGTAAATGGTCAGTGGGAGGGTGAGTGTAAGGGGAAGCGTGGTCATTTTCCCTTCACGCACGTGCGCCTACTGGATCAGCACAACGCCGAGGATGACCCGAGCTGAAAGCAGACCCCGCCCTCTGTACAGCCCTTCGATGCACACGCCCTCTCCCCACACCTCCGAATAACTGACATGCCCAGCGGTAGCCTCTTCTACTAGATCCTTTTTCTGTCTGTCCTGTCACTGTTTTGTGTCATCATGTCATTCACACCAATATATACATCTGCAGTAATTTCCCTATTAGTACATATGCAATGATTGAAATTACTTATAGACACTAAACACCATGGACATCTCTGTAAATTACCAAAAGCAGAACATTGGAGTGTGGCTTTGTGAGATTGAAAGAGGAGACATCTGCTTGGACTCGACTTAAGCAGTTTGGTGTTGCTGTAAGGGACTGTTCCTCTACCTTTGAGTAGCATACACTACTTGGTAAAACATGACTGCTTTGAAGGGGTTTGATTTTGAGCCCTTATCACACTGTGTCATTTGCCACATCATTATATACAAGGTGTCTGAAGAAAGAATACTGACGATATATTAATGTTTACCATTACATGCATCATTTGTATTCCTTTAACCAAGTATTGTGCACATAGAAGTATTTTCATTTGAGTTTTGTTAGTTGAAGTGTCCCATTTATTTCTTGTTGATCAGTTCTGGACAATGAAGAGTTGATGCTGAAGAAAACAAATTGGTTTTGATGAGAAGCACACGTCTATACTGCTCGATTTAAACGTGTACGCCTGCCAAAAATGACTTTTCTTGGACTTATTATAAAAGCAGTACATGTAACAACTCTCTGAAATGCCCCACTAGAATGTCACTCTGTGCAGATGCTTCAGAAACAGCCCACTTTAATGTATCCTGTAAGACTGTCACTATGTGTAAAGTGTCAACCCGATGCCTCAAACATGTCCCTCGAACTGTCTTGCACACAACAGTAGCCTTCATTTATGATTGTTTTATGTATCTGTGCTCCAGCAGAATCAGTATAATTTTTCCACAATATTTGCAATCATACATCACTGCTTAGTGCCATGTTCACCTAAGAGGTGATCTGTAATCACTCATTATAATAACAGATAGTTCTTTTAACCAGCTGTTTGCCTTCATTGCAATTCAGTCAGCAACTGAATCAAATCTCTTGGATCTACCCTAATAACTATGCTGAAACTTGGAACAATAGGGCCGACCCTATTTTAACTGGTATTTAAACGTTGTATTTCACTGACAGCAGCTGCTTAATGTCTTTTAAAAATGAAGTTAATGAACTAAATCACTAATTGAAAGACTTTCAGAAAACACTCAGCATTCATGTGTGCAATTCCTAAAATGCCTATACTTTAACAATGTTCAATCATGTAAATGGGGACAATCACCAGAGAAATTTTAACTTGAATCAGAGGAAATTTGAAGGTGATATATGCTGTAGCCTTATAGTAGACCGGGGAGCAGACACATTTTTCATACAAGTCATAAATGAAGGATTTCCCAGGACTTTAAGGCCTATGTGCAAAGTAAGCCTAATATTCCACTATGGAACAAAACATTTTTAGTAGGGATCTGTTTTGGTGATATATTTAAAAGCTGAAACTAGTAAATGTGTCAAAAATGCCATACAACAAATTGTTCTGGACAGACTATACAAGTGGACAAAATGGACAAAAACCATCTGAAAGGTTTCCCCACACTAAAGGAGCACCAAACTTGATTTCTTTATGTCAGAAAATTTCCCACGACTAAACACATAGTTCACAGATGCTTATGACAGCAACTTTCACTACTTGGGAGCTCATTTGGTATTTTTTTTTTATCCTCAATATTTTTAACACTAGATTTAAACCTAATTTTTACAGCTGCCATTCTGAAGTGTCCTGTTCTTTCTCATAAGCCAAAGGTCCTACTAATGCACCTCAAAAGTATCACTTTTAACCTGTGGCCAAGATGACTGAGAAGTGAGTTTCCCCATAAATTTTATTTGTACCTGAAGTATTATGTTTAATGTCTTCAACAAAAAAAGTAACGTCATATTGTGATGTTAATTTATGTTCATTTAAACCCTTCACAGATCACCTTAAATATGGATTTTTTTTATCAGCCTGTACATTAAATGAAGATAACATCGAGAGTAAACCATTTAAACCCCTTTCCTTTGACTGTCAATGACTGAATTATTGATGATAGATTTATTCAATGGCACTTTGTGTACATCTTAGGAGATCTCACTTAGTGGATCACAAAATCTTGTTCACACATTTTGCCAAAAGACCAATAATGCCATGTCACATTTGTTAAGTGACCCTAGAAATAAGAAAGTTTGGAAAGAAGTCAGTATATTTGCTTAGTCCACAAATCAGAAGCTACTATTTATTTATTTTGATATATCTTTAAGTCACTGCAGATTGGGGCAGAAAACTTGCTACCTTCTGGAGTTCATGTAGAGATTCAGGCTAAATTCCAAAAGTAATTCGTTAATAACACTATTTTCAAAGATTACAATCTGGCTGTGCATTAACGGGTAATGAGCCAACAGGTAGTCAGAGTAACTTTGTTCATTTTGCCTAACAGACTTAATTTCCTAGCAACAATACTTCCAGAGCAGTAGGATTTGCTGTCTTCTTGTAAAAAGACCGATTTCATTTTGCAAGTGTACCAGATTATTCAACATTTTAAAGAGGAATAGCCATAAAGGATTAAATCAGTTTGCAACAACTCCTAATTAAAATGTGTATATTTACAATTTTCATTGTAAACCAAGTGGAGCTGGTTTACAGCCTATTTGGTCCCATTACTCAAGAGCACCATTTAAACAATGGTACGTAGATTTGTAAACTTACATTGAGTTCCGAAAAAAATGTTAAAACGGCTTGAAGCCTCAGCCAGAAAACATTAGCCTGAGAAATAGTTAACACAGTTATAGAGATTAAGGTAAATGTTTGTCACGTGTGTTTGGAATGAAACGTTATGAAGGCCAAAAAATACTTTATTACTGCGTGAATTCCAACGCCGAAAATGATCTTGTTCACAACTAAATGTCCCAAGAGTTACTATCGGTCACCATGAACTCTGCTGAGAGTTATTTTGCATTTTTCATAGTAATTTAAATGGTACGGTCACCATTTTGCAGTAAAACAATAACAAAGTCAAGTCTATTATTATAATTTTAGTCATTTGATTCCTCAAAGTATCCAAATTGTTCTATGACATTTTGATCCGAGACCAAAGTGAAGCAACTAACAAAGGCAGATCATACTCACTTGAGGCAAAACATGAAAGTTAATTGGTTAAAAAATACAACACAAAATATGCTTAACATGTTAATTACAACAACACGGTCAGTGAAAGGCAAGTGAAGACTCGATATCTCCAGTGTTGTCGGCGTTCCTTAATAAAACAGTTTCGGAAAAATGACTAAGACACAAAGTAGGGACTTATGGTTGGTCGCCGGCTGTTGTAAAAAGCTCCCGGATGAAACCAATCGCCATTTTTACTCCAGTGGCACCGGTGGACAGGGTATCAACACCATTCAAGCTGCAGCTGTTGCTTGTACGAGGGCCTGCCGGTTCAGTTAAACCCGTCTTTTACAAATCCATTGCTGAAGTACACTTGCCGCACAATTTCCGATATGGTTAATCGGGATGATTTAGTATATCAAGCTAAGCTTGCTGAACAAGCAGAGAGATACGATGGTAAGACGATTTTTAGCAAACGATAACGTTGATTGAAAACTAGCCCGTGTGCTAACGCTAGGTAACGGGCGTAGTGTTACTTAGCTTAGTCAGCTAGCTAGCTTGCTAGCTTACTTAGCTTGTTAGCACATTTTAGCGAGCTAGCTTGTGCAGCGCTTGCGTTTATGGTTAAACCGGGTAGCGGGGGGTGGATAGGTGACCTGCTTTCTGACCGTGTTAACTAGAATTTATTCCATATTGACACACTACTTCAACCATCATAATTTGGTCAGGGATGGAATGAAGATGGAGACGTTACTGGAACAGACAAAATGGCGGACAGTTATTGGGTGAGGCAGGCAAGCTGTTGCTAGCCAAGGCGGGGGGCGGGGTGGGGGTGCAGATCTACACCACACCTGACACCAACAGCTTTAATAGCAGGTTTAAACATTTTTGATTAGCCAAATCTACTGGTTCATGCTTGTCTCGGAATGGCTGCCGTTTGTCAAGGCAAGGGTGCCAACATTTCCAACTATATAGCTATGAAGCTTAAAGTATCCACAATTGCAATGTATCTGGCTAGTAACTTAGCTAGCATGCTATGCTAGCTAGCTGGCTAGGTTATAGAGCAACGGTGGTGCACGTCTGGCCCCTTGGAGAGGTTCTAAGAGGTTAACGTCATGACATGACCAAGAGTAAAATTTACTAGCTCAAAGTGGGTCGATCTAAAAGATGAGTCAACTAGGTGACGTTAGATCCATTCAGTCGTTGTCTTTGCTTGCTTGCTATAATATTGATTTTCTGTGGTGTTGAACCTCGTGTAACTTAGCAATCTAGCTACGTGATGTAAACCAAATACAAGTCTTGTTATGTAGCTAGTTAATGCGTTGCTTCTATTATAGCAACCAAATTATCGCTAGGTAAATGGGATATGTATCAGATGCTAATTCTGGATATCATAGTCGAGAATGTATAGCTGCCTATTTAGATAGACGAGTCGTCAGAACGTTATTGTACGGTATTGGGGCTATTTGACGCAAAAGATGCTGTCTTGTCTGGGTTACTCGGTGGCAGGACCTTTTTGTAGTTGAGTAGTCGCATTGCTCAGTCAAAAGGTTGCCGCCTCTGTCTGTATACCACGTGTTATAGTATGAAGAACGTGAACACTAATAGCGTGATGAAATCACTAGTAGTATTCCTAGATGCTTATATAACTTTCTCGTAGCACTGAATGTATACAAACCTACTAAAAAGGACGTTCTTTAAATTTATTGTTACATTTTTTAGAAATGGTTGACTCCATGAAAAAGGTGGCTGGAATGGACGTTGAGCTCACAGTTGAAGAGCGGAACCTGCTATCGGTGGCATACAAGAATGTTATTGGTGCAAGAAGAGCCTCCTGGAGAATAATTAGTAGTATTGAGCAGAAAGAAGAAAGTAAGGGTGGAGAAGATAAACTGAAAATGATCCGGGAGTACAGGCAAACGGTAAGGAATATGTTCTGGGTAAGCCAATCGTAATATTTTATAATGATTTTATGACTGTCACAGCACTCCCATGTATCATGTTTAGGTTGAGACTGAACTGAAGTCAATTTGCAATGACATTCTGGATGTTTTGGACAAGCACCTAATTCCAGCCGCTAATTCAGGAGAGTCCAAGGTCTTCTACTACAAAATGTATGTAGTTTTCAATTTCTCAGATTTGACTGTGAGGCACACAAACAAGGATATTGTTCTTAACCTGGGTGGATAACCAACTGAATATCTCCAGTATTAATTTATCAAAAGCATATAGTTAATGTTTCCTAAAGGTTATGGTGGTATACAAATCAACACATTAAACGTGTTGTTTTGATTGAAGAAAATTGACAAAATTCCTCAAAATAAATGAATGAGCTTTGAATGTTAAAACTGCTTTTTGTCATTGTTTTCTTTTTCACAGGAAGGGTGATTACCACAGGTATCTCGCCGAGTTTGCCACAGGAAACGACAGGAAGGAGGCTGCAGAAAATAGTTTGGTTGCGTACAAAGCAGCTAGCGATATTGCTATGACAGACCTTCAGCCTACGCACCCCATTCGCCTGGGTCTTGCGCTTAACTTCTCTGTGTTCTACTATGAAATCCTCAATTCTCCTGACCGTGCTTGCAGGTGTGGGGTCCGTTTTGATTGATCGTTTATAAAGCTCTAGCGAGCAATAGTCAAGACGGTTTACTGCTTCCCAGGTCTTTTGTTACTAACAGAACATGAGCAATATACATATTGAGGGGGTCTTGAGATTATTATGGCCATCTTTTAGATTCCATAGGCTAGTTGGAACTTGAGTTAACCCTGTGCTGCTGTACATCTATGTTGTCTTATTTGGTGAAAAATGGATAATGGGTTTTTATAAAAAAAAAAAAATAATAATAATTTTTTCCAGTGGTTCACAATTGGTATTCTGCGAAGCTGGAAAAAAATTAAGTTAAAATTGTTGGTTCTTTTCAGGTTGGCAAAGGCAGCATTTGATGATGCTATTGCTGAGCTGGATACATTGAGTGAAGAAAGCTACAAGGACTCCACACTCATCATGCAGTTGTTACGTGATAATTTGACACTATGGACTTCAGATATGCAGGGAGACGGTAAGACATCCTGCAAACACCATGTATCTGATTTCATAAATGCTAAAGTTGTGGTGCGTGCAGTATTATCAATTGAGGATCTAAAATGATTAGTTTGAATGCAGTAATTAGTGTTATGATGTAAATGAAAGGGGTGAAGTCATGGCTTTTTATAGTTTAGTCTCACTTAAGAGTTGAGGCTTCTTTTTTTCAGTAGTATTTGAACTAATGGAGCTATGACTGATTTCTGAACATAGCCAGACTGGAGACCTCATTAGGCTAAAAAAAATAAATAAATGTTTTGATTAATTAAAATCTTAAGGATGTTTAAATGCTAACTTGATTGCTGTAATGTACTGCTACTCTCCCACAGAGTAAAACAGCAACCATATCTTCAGCCAGACTTCAAACACATGGGCAGATCATAGTGCATAGTGTTCAAAGCTGGAACACCTATGTTGGGTAATTATAGGAAACCATGGTGTCCTTTAAATCTTCATAGCTATGTACCAGTTGCCCTGTACTTTCTACAGCGAGTCAAAACAATGCATATTGCTTCCCTCTTAATAAACAAATGAATTGGAAATATCAGTTTAGTGCATTGACCGTGCACGACATATTTTTCTGGTGTAAAGGTCAGCATCTAACCCAAAAAGCAGGTATTGGTCAAACTCTGTAGTCTGAATTGCATTTCTGACATCTCATTCTAAAAAAATGTTTTGCTACCTATTTTAACCCGTCTTGCCTTTTTCCATTCCTACTGTTTAGATTCCTAAAGGGAAATATGTTAATTGCCCACAAACTGTATTTGTAAGTGAGGCCATTTCTTGCTCCGTCTCACTAGCTGAATTTTCACTTACTCACCCTAAGCTCTGCGCTAAGGTTTTACTAAGTTACACTACTTTTATGTCAAGCATGTCCTGACATTAACAATCTATGCATGTTCACAGGCCTCCATGTATACTTGGGTGTTAGCATTACACACATTTGGTATAATTTGATCTTGAGCCTTCTAAATGGACCCAGAATTAAGTGCACAACAACCATACCTTGTGTTGCCCTTGGAGTGTGCAATGGGTGTACAGTTAATATTCTGTGTACTGCTTATTTCTCCACTCCCCCCAAATAAAAAAGTGAAATGACTTAACCAGGTAATGTTTCAGTATTGGACCTGCATATTTGAAAATGTTCAAATTGGGTTACGTTTGATTTCGGTGCAGAATTTGTGCCTCTCAACTGATTGTAGCTGAAGGCGTTTGTAATCGGATTATTTACAATTAAGTGTGTATACAATTATTGTATATATTAAGTAATATACAATTAAGTGTGCACCCTCAGCAAGGATTTTTTTTTCCATGACTGGCTCCGTCAGAGAGTTTGTGCTTTGTCACACAAGTACTAAGATTCTTGTGTGGTATTTGCCGAATCAAACTAAATTATTGCTTTTCCCCCCTCAACTTTAATGATTTTTGCCTTATTGCATGTGATATTTTAATTTATTCTCTCCAGTACCAACTTGATTTTGGTTTTGGTTGAAACATGCTGTGATTTTATTGATGCAGAGTTTGCAAGTGCGTTTTCAAAAGTCAAAGATTTGCTGTGGTATTGACTGTTGCTGTATATGTGTGAAATCTTTGTGTGCAGGTGAGGAACAGAATAAAGAGGCGCTACAGGATGTGGAGGATGAGAACCAGTGAGACATTACAGCCAATATGAGACTCCGCCCCACTTCACCCCATCCCAAACCCCCACTCACAACGGCAGCCACCAAGCCCAACCTCGAGTGACACTCAACAGCTTAATGCCTCCGTTTTTGTTTTTTTTGTTGTTGTTGTTTGTTTTTGTTTATTGTCCCATTTGTCATTTTTAGTATTATTTTATTAGCCCTATAATTAAAAATAAAAAAAACCACTTAAACAATTGAATTGCTATTTCTAATGGGCTGACGAGTCCCTGGGTGTGTGTTTGTTTGTTTTGTTTTTGTTTTTTTTTCCCTTGCGTGTGTGTGTGTCCTGGTACAATGTTCCTTTTTTATGTTTATTTGCTTTATTCCTCAACATTTTATCAGTTGCTGGATCTATTTTGAGTTTTTTCTTAATGTAATTACAAAATTAACTTTTATTACTATTACTGATGTGTCTACTATTAGGCTATTAGTTGTTGGAGCTGTAATATTTCTGTGTTAGTGCAATTATCAAATGCAGTTAAAATGATTAAAATCTTGGAAAGGGCAAGTCAAAATAAAGTGCTCCTTTTGTTAATTTAGAATTTCAGAGTAAGTTTGCAAGTTTTTTGACATCCATGTGGAGCAAAATGCTTAATATCACAAAGTAGAAGTTACGTAGTGATACTTAGCAGTGGTCCGGACTGTAATTTGTGCTAAAATACTGTATTACGCACATGATGGTGGTGGATGGATAGTTGCAGCTCTTAAAAACCGAAGGAGCCTTGTTGCTTTTAGAACTCGAATGCAGGTCTCCAATGGCTGTTTAAAAAGAATAAAAAGCACTAATAAAGTTGATTTTAAGCCCACATAAGTATATGAAATAGTCTATTTCTCTTTGTGCCCCAAATTTATATATTGCCCACAATTTCTTCTGTATTGTTCATATTTAACTTGAAGCTAATTTATACTACTGGATATTTCACCAGAGCCACAGACATGGAATCTGTATTGTTCTTACAGAGTAAAAGCATGGAATTAACATTGAAGTTAAAATAAATCTGTCTCAAATAAAACCTGGCCCCTTTGTGCAATAACTACTTTGCATGTTTTATATAAATGTTTTTTTCCATGCTGGTGAAATTTTAAGTTGCGGCAACATATTTACTTCATTAGATTATGGAATCTATAATGTAAATATATGCAAACTGAAAAGGTTTCCGCTGCAAATCATTCTCTGCTCTGGCCAGGATATAGAAGCTCGGGGATGAATGTATATGCAGTGTTAACAGATTAAAATGGACTATTCTAAATGTAGTCTTTGGTATTTTAAATATATTTGTACTATGTGTATTAATAGACCCATTCATTTAGCTTTATTCTGTTTGAGATTACAGATGTTAAGAGGTGAAACATTTCTATTCCTTATGGGAATGTAGTTCTTAAAGTACTTTGAATACCAGTTACCTTCAGTTAGGTAAATTGGTTTTAAATTATTGATTTATTACTACAATAAGAGGGGCGGGGTCTAAAATAAATACACTGCATCAAATTTAAAAAATATTTAGAGGTAGGTCATTTGCATTATGCAGCTATTGTAATAACAGAGTACACAAAATAATGAAAAACGTAAGAACTAAATCGTTCCAGGAACACAAGTTTACTGTTTTACATCAGTTTCCTGGCAATATTTCTTAATGTGTCTGATTTGGTGACAGTATCGATAGATTTTTTGTTGTTTTAAATGTGTTCGATCTAAGAAAGCTCCCCCAGAAGGACATGTTACAGCAAGCAAAAAAATTTTTATTTCATTATATATTCACAAGAATTCATCATGTGGTGCTTTTATCTTTTGAGGAGAATAGCTTCAGGTAACTGTTCCTAAAGTCAAATTAGGCCTCGGATTATGTGAATCGGTCATTCTTTCCTACAGTAGGTCGCGGATGAGGAACCACGCGGAACCGTCTGGGTGGGATGCTCTTTAGAAGAACTGGAGGACACTTCAGGACTAGAAAAACCACAAAGGTGTTCTCGATCATTTATGTAGCCAGGTACCTTGACAGATTACACGCCCCATTAATTTATTTAGCCAGCAAAGTAGCTATGACACGCAGGAATCCAATATTCCTCTGATACCAGCCTAAGAAGAGACGCATCTTAAGCGACGACCTTATAAATAAAGCGTTTGCCTGGAAAATGGTTTAAATAATGTAGCAATACACACTTGGATGAAGTAGGGTGTTTGATGACAAACTTTTATTTTAAAATATTGGGTTTTTTTTTAGTATAGACCAAAACAGTACTGTATATTCAAGTGCTACTTCGTACGTTGTTTCTGCCTTCACATCCTTGACAAGCCCCTCCCCTTCTAAGGTTTGCAGGAAGTTACTAGCGTTTAACGGTTATCTACACGTCAGGCTGGTGTGGGGGGACAATACTGGTATGGGACAGTAATTTTTACGGATTTAATGACCACAGACGGACGCATTCAGCGATATGTCGCAAGTGATGAGAGAAAAACCGCGTTCAACGTCGCTGCAGTTCCGTTCTCTTCATGTTATTTTTATTTTTGTTTTTTTCATTAGCGCTACCAAATCAAACCATGATAAGGAGGTAGAGGATCCACTGAGTACTACAACAGAGGAAGTGGAGAGTTATAACAAATACTACAATTTCGTGGAACTTACCCGTCGTTTGAAATCCCTTGCTCAGAGCTATCCGTATATTGCGAATTTAAGCAGTATTGGACATTCGGTTGAGGGAAGAGAGTTATGGGTGATGCGAATCACCAAAGACCCTCATGCCGAGGTGCCTGGGAAACCTAAATTCAAATATGTTGGGAACATGCATGGGGACGAGACTATTTCACGTCAGGTTTTGATCTATCTGATAGAATATCTTCTAAGAAGGTACGGAGCTGATCAGCGGGTGACGGACTTGGTCAACAACACAGATCTTTATATCATGCCTAGTATGAACCCCGATGGATTCGAGAAGTCAAAAGAGGGTGAATGTATTGGCGATATTAATGGCCTTGGTAGAAATAATGCCAAAAACGTCGATCTCAACCGAAGTTTTCCGGACCAGTTTGGTAGTATAGACGTGAACGAAGACGATGTTCCTGAACGAATAGCTATGGTGAAGTGGATTCTTGAAAACAAGTAAGCTATCTTAACTAGCGGTCTTTTAATAAAATGTTGCTTTAAAAAGAAAAACTTTTTATTTATTTGCTTTGCGAATGTAATTACAGGAATGTTTTCTAACGTGGGTTTTCCCCTCAGGTTTGTCCTATCTGGAAATTTGCACGGTGGCACTGTCGTGGCCAGCTACCCCTTTGACGACTCTGCCTCCCATGCAGGAGAAGGTTTCTATAGTCGGTCCCCTGATGATGCTCTCTTCAGGTATTTGGCACAAGTTTATGCAGAGAACAACCCCATCATGAAAACAGGACGGCCACAATGTGAAAGAGACTCTGGTGAGACATTCAAGGATGGCATCACAAATGGGGCAAAGTGGTATGATGTGAAAGGTAATTACCATCACCCACCTTGTCCTTCACCTCATATCAAAATGCATGCAAAACCTGATGTGATGGGTTTACCTGCCATTAAGGTGGGTCAGTCGCTAGCTAAATATTCAGCCCATTCAACCTTCACACTGAAAGTTTGCTTTTATTCATTTTTGGGGTCCACTGTTTCCGGAGCTCTCAGGTGTGGTTAACTCCTCTTACCCTTCCTAACAAATAAATAAATATCTGATTACTGTTGCTGATTTTGTTGTTTGTTAGTGTCATTTTAATCTTCAGGATCCATTACTGGTAAATTGCTCTTTTAACAATATTATGTTGACTTTTGTTGATGTAAGAAGTTGTTTGGGCCATGTAGAAAATTACCGGATATGTACTGGACTAAATTGCCGCAATGATTGGCCACTCAGAATAATTTGTAATCTAGGCTTAATCTTTTTGATTATTTCCCTTTAAACATGTATTTCTTTCTCTATTAAGCAATCAGCACACTACAGGAAATTTTGATCTTTTTTTTATACAGAAATACAGTCTGTAGCATTTGATGAATTCAATTTTAGAACATATCACAACATTTGCATAAACAGTACTACACATGTTGGTTTTAACAGTTACAGGGACACAGAATATAAACATTGCCATACAATCCATGGAAAACCGTGTGTTTTGGCTTTTTTGGTTTTTATAGCTGTTTTTTCTTAGCTGTTTATGGGAAAATATTTGTTTTTGGAGTTATTTGCTGAACCAAAACCAGCATCTGTGAAAAGAACAAGAGTATCTGGTAATCCAAACCCAAATGTTTGTATTTCCTTCTTTCTTGTGGAACCGTGAGGTTCTCTGCTTTCTCTCTTTATAATCCTTTGTTACGTCGCCTCAAATCCATACCTCCCCCTCCCAACCTTCAGTGACAATAGACTTGTGCTGCCAGATATCAGAACCTGATCTTCACTGTGCTCACAAATTTACAGGTCTGATCCATTTGATTTAATGAGGCACTTCTGAAAGTTGAACTGGCTGACCAGACAATGAAATGATCACCGTTTTTAGTTTGAATCGAGTCATCAAGATTTGTGTGTGTGGTTTTAGCTAAAGGGATGCTGAAAGAATTCCAGGTGTCCTGTGTCAACCCTTGTTGTGTAGTTAATCCTCGGTTGTTGGGATTGAGATTAGTGCAGATGTAGAAATTTTAGGCTGAGTGATGATGATGTGGTGGAAACTAGAAGCCAGATTTCTACATTAAGCTGTTGGGTAAATGTGCTTTGCTAAACGTGAGGGGTATTATATTTTGAAATCATTGTTTTTATTTAACCGGATTGTACAAATATTTTATTTTTTTGACAGGATTATGGATTTGTATGACTGTGAATCTATGCACTTCTGCTTAACTTAGTCATTAATGTGTGTACATTCTTGGTCTAGGAATCAGCTTTGTTGGTACAAGTTCTAGCAATTATGTGTCTTTGTGAGGTGTTCTAGTAACTGCTGTAATTAACAATTGAACTGCCAGTGCCAGGAATATGTCACTTCACCATTTATAGGCAAAGCACACTGATCTTCATGGAAAATGTCGTCGTCTAAAACACGTCATGTCTAACCACAGAGAGACAAGTAGACTTCAGACACCTGGCCTAACCCCCAGACTCGCTTTGTCATAAAACCATTAAATACAGGACTTAGCTGGGAGAACCAGTTACCAAGAATCGGACTTTGTTTATCTTGCACGATGCCCAGTGTGTGGATTTGTTATGTCTTATCATCAGTGTTGGCTTCTCCCTGGTGATAATTATTTTAGTTGCTTTGATCCTTCATAAACTTGAAGACACCCACAGCACGAACATGACGGCAACATCTGCGAGCGTCACAGAATCTGAAGCTAAATTTAATCTTGTGAAAATGATTAGGTTTAATGTGACACTGTGCTCTGTTTGTGAAAGTCACATCTTCATAGGTTGTAATGGGGGGGGCGGGGGGAAGCACAGTTTGAAGTCATAAATACATTATTATACAAAGATTCAGTGCCACGACTATGCAAATATTAGGAGACTTTATATGTTTGTTTTATACTGTGTGTATTGACATAGTTTGTTAATCCATACAGGACACAGTGTGGTTTAAGTTAAAACATTTTCGCACATCTAATCTTTTTCCTCTTTTTAAAACTATTTCCCCATTTGTAGAATAAGACCTTAGAATGATGCAATGACAACTGAAGTCTGCACCGACCAAGTGAAGAACAAATCTTGTGTTTTATATTGTTCAAAGTAGCCACTTGCATTCCTTTCCTACAGTCCTGAAGAGGTTTAATAAGCGTTGTGGTGGGCAGAAGTTCTCAGTGAAGGTCTACGTTTGTGTATTAGTTGCAGAATCTTAAGCCTTTAGGTCTGAATTGCCTCTCTCATGTAGGCTGTTGGTGGGGTTCAAGCTAATCAAGGGCATTTGAGATATGGGGTACGAGAGTCATTAAATGTGTGCCACACTCAGCGCTTGTTCAATGATAACCTCATTTAGCTTATGTTTAACTAGTTTATGAATTACAGAGACTACATGCTGGAGTTAATATTCAAATATTCCAGTACTACTAAACTCCTTTTGGTAGTATGTCAAGTAGAACTGGCATTAAAAGTAGAATGCAAGGAAAATAACAAGAACATGTTGGCAATGGTTTAACTTTAGAGTTCCAGAAATATTCTGAATTTGTTTATGCATATCAGCCTTAAGAAAAAGCATCAAGATTAACCACAGTGGAAACTACTGAACACCTCAAAGTACTGAATGTTTAATGCACTGCACACAGCATTTATTTACGTAACAGATTAATTCAGAAGTATTACGTTGCTATTGTATTCTTAGGAAATCGAAGAGCAACATGTTAAACCACATGCCGTCAGGCTTTCGCTTCCTGTTAATGTATATTTACAGAGTCAGATAAGTGTCTTGTTGAGCACGATGAGACCGAGCCTGACCTGAGGGCATGGCTGGTCCGGTCAACAGAGGGCTTAGACCTTGCTTGCCGTACTGGTATAATTAACTCTGGCCAGATGGGTCCATGCAATGCTGTGCTGGAGAGGAGGACCTTAAACATCTCTGGATGATTTGTTCAAAATGTTAGGATTGCCTGAGTTCGATTTTTGATCAATTCACCACACTGAAAGTGACCGTGATGCACCCGTCTTGTGTGTCTGTTCTACATATGATCTTGCAGATGCAGAGGAGGTGTGCTTTTGAGGAAGTTTAGTCTTCAGACTACGGTTGTTAAATTGACTGCTACTGTGTTGAAATGCAGTTAACCCTTTGATCTCTGATATCCTCTACCACACTATTTAACGTTTGTTTGTGATGAGCTGCTGTTTTCCTGTGTTCTAAGGAAGTGGTTCACTGACTGTAGATTAAAGATGATTTATGCTGCTCATGTGCTTTTTTGATCTTCTCTGCTTGCTTTTAGTTGGTGAGCTGGTCATCTCCTCCCTTTTGAATAGTGCTGTGTTTTTTTAGGAGTTTATGAGTGAGTCAGCAGGAGAGCTCACTCTCTTTGTTTAGATAGGGTTTGGTCTCTCTTCGTTTGGATAGGGTTTGGTCTCTCTTCGTTTGGATAGGGTTTGGTCTCTCTTCGTTTAGATAGGGTTTGGTCTCCTGTTTGTGTTTTCATGGGTTTCCAGCACCCTCTGCCATGGCAACCCTGTTGAGGCGTTCTCTGCCGATGAGGGCAGGTGACAGAGTGCATGTAGTCCCCGAGCACAGTTCTTTCTGTCTGCCTTTGTGAAACACGGCTGGTCTTTACAGTGTGTGAAAAGAGATTAGTCGATGCTCATGGTCATGTATCTGAATAACGTTTTGCCTGTCAGGTGACCACGGGCACTGGTGACTTGAACGCCTGTCTGTTTAAGTATTCTCTCCTTCAGTCCTGCTTTCAGCCTTTTTAAATGGGTTTTACTCCTTGCACTAGTGATGCGTGGTTTTCACTCTCATCTCTGCAGGAGGGATGCAGGACTACAATTACTTGAAAGGGAACTGCTTGGAAATCACCATGGAGTTGAGTTGCTGCAAGTATCCTCCTGCCTCTCAGCTTCAAGCGGAGTGGAACAACAACCGCGAATCTCTCTTGGCTTACATGGAACAGGTGCAGCAGAAATCCTGATCTGTAGTCCATGTTTTACTGTGTAATGCATAATTTCAACCGTCCAACGTTCTATCGAACGAGGCTGGAACGTTAACATTGCTGTTAATGGTCGGGTTGTGTCCATCCCGTATCAGGTTCACATTGGCGTGCGGGGTTTTGTCAGAAAAGCCACGACCGGCACTCCGCTTTCTGATGTGGACATTATGGTGGCGGGCATTAACCACAACGTGAGCACCGGACGCTTCGGTGACTATTACCGACTGCTGCTGCCTGGTACCTACAACATCACAGCCGTGGCCCCTGGGTGAGAACCTGCTCTCTGGCCCCCTGTCACAAACACTTGAAGAGATGCAGCTTACTGAAGCAGTAAGATCAGGACTGGCACTTTAATCACATCACCGCCCCTTATCTGTTATTTAAAGTGAGCTTGGCTTAAGCTGCTTTAACATTGGCTCAGGTCTAGATGAGTACAGCGAATAAGACGGTGTTATCAGGTCTGTAAGTTAACCCTATGTGGTGGTTGTTTCACCTAGATTTCTCCTAGTGTCCACACCGCATTTGAAATACATTTCTGACACCGTCATCTCATTATAATGGTGATGTAGACTTTTGCTTCCTTGTGCCCCTGTGTGCGTTTAAGTTGCGCTCCCATGACGGTGGTCGGCGTACAGGTGGTGGCAGGCAAAGCCACAGAGCTCAACTTAACGTTGGCGCTCCTGAGCGATGTGGGTGTCGGTCACACGACCGCACCCCCGATGACGACACCCACCACCACCACCGGTCCCACGAGTGGCAGCAGCAGTCCAGACGCGGTCCATCCCGGTTCTGGTAGCGGTTCCAGTCCCAGCACACAAGAGCCGCTGCCTCAGCCGCTACAGCCCAAGGAGTTCCGTCACCACCACTACAGTGACATGGAGCTGTTCCTGGAGAGGATCAGCACGCTGTACCCCTCCATCACCCACCTCTACTCCATCGGCAGGTCCGTGCAAGACCGGCTGCTTTGGGTCATGGAGATCTCCGACAACCCTGGCAAACACGAGACAGGTGCGCCCGCTCGAAACTTCAGATAGCAAGCTTTGGCATCCCTACTAAACCAGAGGTTAAATATCGGTCATTTCTGCTGCGTCAGCCTGGCCTGCACCAGTGTATCTCTGTCACTGTATGCCCTTTACGTGTCGCGTTTTGGGACGAGCTTTACGTCGCATGTTGAAAGAAGTCCCTCCCTCTCCGTTAGGTGAACCGGAGTTCAAGTACATTGGTAACATGCACGGCAACGAGGTGGTTGGCCGAGAGCTGCTCCTCAACCTGATTGAGTATCTGTGCAGTAACTATGGCAGCGACCCTGAGGTCACCAACCTCGTCAACACCACCCGCATTCACATCATGCCCTCCATGAATCCAGATGGCTACGAGGTGGCACAAGAGGGTGAGGTCAAAACTACACCCCGCATTCCCTTTAACGTTCAGAAAATGATGATTGCCTAATTACAGCCAATTATTTGATGCCAAACCCTTTCCTTTTATTACTCCAGCTCTGTGCTTGCTTTGCTATGATTGCGCATTAGAGTCCTGACTCTGTGGTTTTCAAATCCTCTACAGGAGACATCAGTGGCTATCTGGGTCGCAATAACAGCAACAACTTTGACCTGAACCGCAACTTTCCGGACCAGTTCCAAACCATAGTGGATCCCAGGCAGCCAGAAACCATAGCTGTGATGACCTGGGCGAAGTCCTACCCGTTTGTACTCTCTGCAAACCTGCACGGAGGTGAGTCCACGTTCAACAGCTGAAGGACGGACAGTCCCACAGCTGTCGACATGTTTTAAATTAATCTTTTTTTTTTTTTAGGCTCTTTGGTGGTAAATTATCCTTTTGACGATGACCCAGAAGGCGTCGATAGATACAGTGCGTCTCCAGATGATGACGTCTTTAAAATGGTCTCCTTCGCTTACTCCAAGGTGAGCAGTGAATGTTCCAACACTACTTCTGTGTTTCCCAGCATGCCTGTTTGTCCATAGCCCTGCTAGGCTTGGTGTCTAACCTTTACTGTGTCTCAGGAAAACCCACTGATGCACAAAGGTCACCCTTGTGTGAACATTCAAAATTACCCAGATGAGTACTTCCAGGATGGCATTACCAACGGAGCGAACTGGTACAACGTTCCTGGTAAGTGGCAGATTATTGACGAATTAAATAACCTCCAGCCAATTTACCACACAGTGTTTTTTTAACAATCATGGCTGTACATCAGAAGCTATGAATGTATTTAAGCTTTAATCTGCCCAGGTTTTATGTATCCTACACCAAAATACTGTCTTTATGGAAAAATCCCAGCAATGCAGAGTTGCAAAGCTTTGGCAGTTTTGAACACAAAGCCAGATTTTGTGAAAATCCTGTAGACTATGTCTGAACACAAAAATGTGAAGTCATGCTCCTCTAAATATAGTGTGTGTGTCTGTCTGTCTCTGTTGTCTAGGTGGTATGCAGGACTGGAACTATGTAAACACTAACTGCTTCGAGGTCACCATTGAGCTGGGCTGTGTCAAGTATCCCCAAGCAGCAGATCTGCCGTTGTACTGGGAGCAGAACCGTAGATCTTTGTTACAATTCATTCACCAGGTTGGTCTCACTGGTTCCACTCACTCAGTTACTTTCTCCACATCATGTTCACAGTGAACACCCACATTCTTTCCACTTGTACTCTGCCCTCTTTCTTCCACCTTCCTGTGTTTTATGTTCCTGGTCTGTAGGTCCACAGAGGTGTGAAGGGGATGGTAACTGACAGCAAGGACGGGACTGGCATACCCAACGCCACCATCACCGTAGACAAGCTCAATCACTCAATCACCACCAACACAGCAGGGGATTACTGGCGTCTACTGGTTCCTGGACCCTACCACCTCACTGCTTCTGCTGAAGGGTAGGAGGCTTACCCAGGATGAACTTGTGGGACGTTTTAAAGGGTCTAAGGTTGAAGAGTGTTGGTCGTATGCATTATAATCTTGGCTGTGTGCTGTTTCTTGGTCATGAATTCCAACGTCAAATATTTAACTTTCTGTGGTTTTAATCTTCTCCAGGTATACTTCTGTTGACACGTACGTCACCGTGCCCCAGGAAGGCGTGGAGCTAGTAGACTTCAAACTGACCCGGATCCATCTGAATGCCAACGAGGAGGAGTTGCAGAGCTTCATCAAGCAGTTGTCAATTAGCCCCGGTCTGGACCAGCTGATACCAGACACGGCTACCACCAGCAGCTTCCGTTACCACGGCTACAAAGAACTGTCAGAGTTCCTGCGTGGCCTCAACCTCAACTTTCCCAAGATCACTATGCTTCACCGGTATGTCCATCACGCCCACTCTGCTCAGACCAGCTCCTTTTTTAAGGTCTGTTCCTGCCCACATGGAAAGGCCTGCTACTTTTTTTTGCCAAGGCTACGAGCTGCAAGATGATACGGGTTTTTTCATTCCTTTTAATTGTCGTTTGTTGAAACGTCGTTGTTTTAAACGCTAACAGGAATGGAACATTGTGAGCTACCTTCCAAGAGCTTAGTCAAACAAATCACTGGAGCAGGCCAGCAAAGCCGGCACTGAATCCTGTTTTGTCTTGGAAGGCAATGGTCCATGAAGGAAGTTCATTATTATTGTGTACAGTACGTCACAGAGTTAGTGAATGAGGCTTGAGCTAGGCTGTCTTTCTTACCTGAGAAGACATAACATGACCATTACATGTCACCAAATTTAAGAAAGAAAATGAGAAAATAGGCTCAGGGCATGTTTGAACATGCTTTTGTACCTATGCAAACAGTCGTTACCCCTCTGCTTTAGATGGAGTTTAGATTAGCTGTTTTGCAACTTGGTACAATAAATTAGTACTTGGGTAAATACTTGTTGGGTGTGGTAATAGCAAGTTTGCAATGTTTACACATAACTAGCTATGCTGGTTCTGGATGAACTTTGTGGAGAGTCTGTCAGAGTCTAAAGTTGAAGTGTTACTACATAGATTGTAGAACTTCCCCCAACACACACACACACAATTATAGAGACAGTAGAAGGATAACTGACTCCAAAGACAGCAGAAGAAACTGCCCGTCTTGGACAAGGCAGATGTGGGGAAAGATGTTGAGGAGAGTAGGCTCTGGTGGTTTCTAGTAGAGCACTTCCAAAGACCACCGCTAACAACGTTAATAGTTTCATTCTTACAAACAGCAGTGGTGGACCCTACTTTTATTTTGTTCTGTCCAGCCTTGGTCAGAGTGTGGAATTCCGAGCCATATGGGCCCTGGAGATCTCCAACAAGCCCGACGTGGCAGAGCCAAACAAGCCCAAGATCCGCTTTGTGGCAGGTATCCATGGGAACGCCCCGGTGGGCACTGAGCTTCTCCTGCAATTTGCTGCCTACCTGTGCATCAACTATGGCAAGAATGCAGCTATCACCAGGGTACGGTTCTGTTGTCTTGGATCTTCCGTTGCTCAGGAAAAACCCATGGAGTTGTTTCACATTTCATTATTAATGCAGAAGCATAGAAGTGTAGTCTTTCTGCAAATATCTTTCTGCAAAACATTAATAATAATACTAGTAATAATAATAATACATGACGTTTTTATGTAGCACTTTTTCAAGAACCCAAAAATACTAACCCAAAGACGCACTGAAAATGGGTTTGTTTGTTTTTACAATCACTTATGCCCCTTTTTTTTATTTTTATTTTTTTACGCCTTCAGTTAATCAATGAGACCAGAATCATCATCCTTCCCTCCATTAACCCTGATGGACGTGAACGAGCCAAAGAAAAGAACTGTACCTCCACTGTAGGCATGACCAACATGGCAGGCAAAGACCTCGACACAGATTTCTTTGGTAAGCATCTCAAAAAAGGTCTCAAGTCTCATTTGATCATTTTTTTCATGAAAATGAATTTAAAAACTACTTGAAATATGTGGGTGGACTATCAACATTTTACAGAAAGCAAAATGCCATTGGCTGTTTGTGACACAGGCACATTCATTATTCCATGACTAAAAATACACATGCAGTGGTTTTCATCTTATCTTTTAATCTTTTCTTTTAAAAAAAAAAAAAAAAAAATTTTAGACCTGTAAATTCACTGACAGTGTGGTACAAACACTAACAATATAGTTAGAGACTTTCTGGTAAGTAAGGACTGAAGTGTAGCTCTAGACGACTGTAAGAACAGAGGCTTAAACTGCACTTGAAACATGAACTCTAAAATAAGACCCACCACTCAGTTAGTCATTAATGGAATTGGGAAGAAAAAAAAAACATTCATGAGGGACAAAAAAGGGGGAGGGGTTTGAGAGTTTAGGCCTTCTTGGTAAATATGATCATGATTCATCCAGTTACACACAGTCGCACATTATTTAGAGAGTGGCAGGAGAGAACTGAATTTGTTGTAAATATTAAAAAAAAGGATAAAGCATCTTGTCAAAATTACAAGTGGAGCTTCTTAATGTTTTCCTAATTTTCCTCAAGTTTTGTACAAAGTAATAAATCTTTTAACCAGTGCAAAAATATTGTTGGGTAGATTTTCAGTTCCACAAGGTCAGGCTTCTGGGTAACCGTGCAGCAAATGCTATGAAAACAGATTTGTAGTTTAAAATGAACAGGGTGGATCAGATCAAACAGACATCATCAACCAGTAAAGGTAGGATCAACTGGTGCACTCAGAATCTCCAAAAGAGCAAATCAATTTTACCAACGAGTTCAAAGAAAGCTAAACCCACTTGGATGACTCGTAGACGAGCAGTATGCTTTTACGATCTTACTATAATTGCTTTTCACAATTGGTCTGTTTTGCATTTAAATTTAGTCTTCTGGCTTTTGTGCCCTGCAGGTAACGTCTCCCAGCGCTCTACAGAAGCTCAGCCTGAAACCCGAGCTGTAATGGATCTGATACAGGAGAGGGGCTTCACTCTCTCGGTGGCACTGGATGGAGGCTCTGTGCTGGTTACATACCCCTATGACAAACCAGTGCAGCCAGGTATGCTTTCATCTCCATGACCATATGGTAATAGAATTAGCTTCAGGTGTGACTGTTTTTGGACCTGTTGGAGATGTTTGTCATTTTTGCTTGTCCTTTGCAGTTGAAAATGAAAGCACCCTGAGGTACCTGGCTACTGTCTATGCCAGCAACCATCCCACAATGCACTTGGGAGATGCTGGATGTCCAAACAACAGCCAGTGTATGTTTAACTGATTTATACAGCCCTAGAACTGCTTGTTGTGTAAAGATTTTATGTGCTTTCATGTTTTTAATGCAGCCCATATGGGGATTAGATGATTCTGTTCTTGTATACACTGTATTGTTCAGCTCAAGTTCAATTAAGTACAAACGTATAAATCCTGAATGTGATTTAACAGTCCAGAGTCTACACAAAGATATATTTACATTATTGTCTTTCCCTGTGGTGCCCCCCCTCCCTCCCTCCCTTCCTCATTGACCTATGTTATGTCAGTGGGGACTATCCCAGAAGGAGTGCTCCGTGCTGCAGAGATGCACAGTCACATGGGGAGTATGAAGGTAAACCCTCCTGTAGAAAGCAGCTCTCCTTCTACAGTCTTAAACTAGCAGACCTAATCAAGGTCCTCGTGAGGGTTTGAATTCCAGAACAAGGTGTGTTTTATTAGGTTCGGCACTAAATATAGCAGGTTAGAAGGTGCTCACCAGTAGGGTTTGTTTCTTCATGGATTCCTTACGACCATCTTGAAACCTAAATTTCCTCTCAGTGTTTTATTAATTCATTAGTTTTTACTTTAATCTCCACAAGCTGTCTAACTGCTAGTTGGTTGTGTTCCAGGACTTCAGTGTGGATTTTGGCCACTGTCCTGAAATCACAGTGTACACCGGCTGTTGCCTGTTCCCCTCAGCGGATCAGCTGCCCAGCCTCTGGGCTCAGAACAGGAAGTCTCTGCTCGCTATGCTGGTGGAGGTCAGATGGCCCTTCCTTCTCTCCGTATACTGTCTACTGTCTGTTATCTTCTCCTGTCCCGCTCCCTCAGACTGATGGGCCGTAAGAGGCCCACATTTCAGCGTTGTAAGGACGTTTGGATCAACTCTCCTTTTTAAAATGCCTCCTGTCTTGTAGGTGCACAAAGGGGTGCGTGGAATCGTGAAGGACAAGAGTGGCAAACCCATAGCTGGGGCGATGATCGTGCTTAACGGTGGGGTACGAGTGTTCTCCAGCGAGGGAGGCTACTTCCACGTCCTGTTGGCTCCCGGCTCACACAAAATCGAAGCAGTAGCCGAGGGCTACCAGCAGCAGCGCCAGGAGGTATGGGAACGCATATAAAAACGCACCTCAAAGGTCTTTTCAAGTTTACATTGGCATTCACTGTGCTTTCTCTGCTTTGTTCTTTAGATTATTGTCTTGTCCAATGAGGCAGCAAGATCCATTGTGATCGAGTTTGATATGGACAACAGCATCTTCGGTTTGCCGAGGGAGTTGGTGGTGGCGACTGCAGGTAAGATACATGCTTGATGTTTTAGTTCAGCTCAAGATCTTTTACCTCCTGCAGTGGGATGGAGGTTTTGTTATTTCCTTTTGAGTGCTTCCATCTACTGGTTGTTTTGGTATACTGGTATATTAGGTAGGGAAATGAGAAGCACGGTATGCTATCAATTTGTGGGAGGTGGCTAAGGAGCTAGTGGTGGTAATATTTTCTTTATATTCTGAGCCTTGCAGACACTTTGCTTGTGAGCAGTATGACTTTGATATTGTTTTATTTTCAACCAAAACTCTATTTAGTTTTCTACCTGAGTACTGGAAGAGCTTTGCTATCCAATTTGACTTATTTGTTAGATAGGTTAGTTAGCGTGGTAATCTGTGCTTGGAATCTTGGTTGTTTACTTGTTTATCTCTTGTTTATCTTCAGTTTTACATCACAGTCATTGCTTCAGTAAAGACATAACGAAATAACTTCGTCTGTAATCCAGACAAGCTAAATTGTTTGCTAGCTGTTTAGCCTCTGCAACATGTACAGTGCTATAATGACAACAAACACTGCATGACATCATGACATCATGCATCGAGGTCTGTCTTTACGCCTCTACGTTCATTTAACATAATTTGCCTTTTTATACCAGAACTGAAGTCGTAATGTTGGAAGTGCAGCTCTAAACAGGCTTTGTAATCTTGTCTCTTACACTCTTGGCTTCTGTGCTCTGTTTCCCCCTGTAGCTGCAGCCATGACGGCCTTAGCCATCACGTCTTGTATCATCTGGTGCGTGTGCTCAGTGAAGTCCAACAGGCAGAAGGACGGTTTCCACCGCCTGAGGCAGCACGGGGACGACTACGATGACGAGATCCGCCTAACCTCCATGGGTTCCAAGAAGTCACTGCTGAGCCATGAGTTTCAGGATGAGAGCGAAAGCGATGAGGACACACTGTACGCGAACAAACTATGAGTCCCCCACCCACACTAGCTGCTCTCCCAGTCTGTCTGTGTCCCACAGCGCCGCCCTAAAGGAGACTATGAGAGATACAGAGGGTCCTGTCCCAGCAAGGAGCGTTCCAGTTCACAGGCCATCAAAAACAGACTGGTATCCAAACACAGGGTGCACTTTACTGGCCTGTGAAATTGGTTGACTGTTTCACGCCCTGTACAGTCTGCTATCAACTTTCCTGCTGTTTATTTGAGTTTTGATTGAGCTAGCTCTTCTCTGCTTGGTGGTGTGAATCGTTCTCAGCAGCTCTTCCAATAGATGACCTGTCAGTGCAGTTCTAACTTAATTGCCCAGTTGAAAAGGAAAAACTCAACAGGATTACTGAACACAGTGCCTTGCTTAATTAGACTGAGCCATTGTTGCCTGGTGGCAGGTGAGTGTGAAGACTGGTAGTAGAAGTAGTAGTAGTCAAATTCCCCTCTTTGCCACACTGTGGGTCTTAATCAAAAGTCATGAAGATTTTTTTTGTTTCGTTTTCCACTGTTCCACCTAGGAGATTTAGACATGAAGCATCTCATGACAGGAGTGTCTCTGTCAAATTTGTTTATCTTCTATAGACTGAAATCAGTCAGACTTTAAAACAACAGACCTAGATCTGAACCCCAGCACTGAGATTCTTTATAATCCAGGTATGAAACACCTTTTTGTGGCCAATTCTTTATCATTTTAACTCTCAACTGCCCAATTTGTTGTCTAGATGTTCAGTCGGCCAATTTATTGTGCATCCATAGTTTTGTATTATAACCGTGCATTGAAACACCTCAGTGAGAGTGACACTGTGCTTGCCAAGAATCATTTTTGTCTTTTCAAGTAGTTCTTTGTACTCTCCTTGCACTCAGTGTACATATAACCCACATTTCATTTGTCAGATTTAATGTGGTCGATATACACAAACAATTTACAGTTTCTGTTAGCCATGCGCTGTGTTGAAATGCATAACCTCCATCTGTGAATTGGTTTAATATCTTTTAAAAGCTATGGCAAAAGTAGCATGTTTAAAAATAACATGTTTATTGGTTCATTCAATAACAATAAACAGAATGCTCATTGGACATCCTTCAGGGTTTTTTTTATTTATTTATTATTATTATTATTATTTTTTTTTACAATTTACCTTTTTTTGATTTTGTACAAATTACATATTTGCAGTCCATCAGTTTACATATGATTTTAATATATCAAACCCTGATTTAGACATTGAATATTTAATGTAATAATTAAGATTTTGTTTGTTTTTCTCTATCCATCTGACCACGGCTTTGCTACATTGTCTAGTGCCTGATTCATCTCCCGTGATGATACAATGCCTTACAATACAGATGATTTTGTACATTCTATAAATTAGATACATTTAAATCATAAATATCATAATGGATATCTTAATGATGCATGTAAATGTTAATTAATCAGGGGTACATTTTGCTTTGAACCGTTTGTCCTTCCATATTCTTTCAACCAATAGTAGGTTTGGGTTTTTTTTTTTGTTTGTTTGTTTGTTTTTTATCTCTTTTGTAACAAAAATATGATGACTAGTAATGGCATTAATAAGCATGCAGATTATATTTTAATTGAAATTCTGATTTTTGAAGGACACTTTTATTTTGCCATTTAGTTTGTGTGTAATATCGGTCCCTTCTCTGTACATGGGAATCGCGTTGCTATTTAACCCATAAAAAGGGAATTGAGAGAGTGCAGTGTGGGGGTCCATAGTCCCTGTGAGCTTTCAGGAACCAGCAGAGCTGTATATGTGTTCTGGGCAATGGAGGCAAATGCTCTGTTTTGCAGTTGTGTGTTCTACATTTTGCATCATTGTTTGCATCGTTGTCTGCATCACTCTTAATTTTGTGTGCACGTCAAAGCAGAGCTGCATTTGGTGGTAGAAAAGCATTCGTTAATATTACAAGAAAGATGTTCAAAGCTCCATCGAGTGTTAATTCAGTTACTTTTTTTTAAACCTGTTTGAACTATTTCATCTCAGACTTTCATAACACATGCTGATATCAAATTTGTCAATAACCAATTTTTGTCACTTTACCAGAGGACTAATTTTCCAGACTATCAGGTGTTTTATATATATTGTTCACCAAAATATAGCATTGTTGACGTGAATAAGGTATGATGTAAAGGATTTGGAGATTATTTTATTTACTGTTGTCATTGCTATTCAAGTTCAATATTATGGCTTGATTTTGATCATTATGCTTGAGTGCAAATGGGTGAGAGAAAAACGTGTATAGCTTTTGTATGTATGTACTGGTTGTGCTGATGTATATTGGATTTTTTTTTCTTTCTACACAAAAGTGGTTGTAGATAATTGAGTGATGCCAATTGTATGTAAATTAGGTATGTGCAATTTAGTTAACAGAGAAAAACATTCTCTGGACTTGATTACTTGATTACCTGACAGGTTGATTGAGCTAAGACTAAATTAAACTGAAATAAAGTTATAAATGAGAAGAGGTGAACCTGTGGTTTTTTGTTTGTCTGTTTTGTTTTTTTAAATACTAAGTAGTTCTAGGTAACGTAAGGGGATGTTTTTGTTCATGTTCAAGGAAAGTTAGAGTTGATCGATTCTGTATTAACTTCTAGAACTGGACTAGAATGAATCCCAGGTGTGTGTTGTTTTTTTGTTTTTTTTTTAAACGGTCAAATATAACCGCCCTTTACCAAATGGGGACAAGTAACCTGTGCATTTGCTCATCGGTGCCTCTTCTCCACACAGAAAGAGGCGCTCTAAAGATCCCTTGTAGACGAACGTATATCAGCTGCGGCTTTTCCACGCCTCTGCCAGCACGACGCGAATGACGTGGGACAACAAAGATGGCGGGGGGAAACAGCAACTACTGGGAAGGTGAGGTGGCAAAGTGCCATTATTTATCTGCGAGTGTAACATTTTCATCACATTGAGGCAACTTAGACTAACGTTGTTTTGTATAAACTGTTGTCTGTAAAAGCTTAAAACATATTTGTTCGGCCAAGTAAATACGAACACCGCCATCGAGTTCGCGACGTTAAGCTAGCACCAGTTAGCGAGCTGGTTAGCTTTGGTTTTTAGCTTGGATAACTGTTAGCTAGCTAGCTACTTAAACTAGCTTTTTATGCTAAAATAACGCCAGTCACGAAATCGAAAAGCGACTATACTTGGCTGTAGGGTTTCCGTTCATCTTTGAAACTGCATTTTTTTTATATTCGTTGTAATATCTAGCCAGGTGGTCTAAACATACATATTATGTCCTGTGTTAGCTAGTGATGTTCCCTCGTTCCTCTTTGGCTAGATAAGTAGCTAGTTACCGTTGACTCGCTGCTCTCATTCTGTAAGCTGTTTTACGTGACATAAGTTATGTTTATGTCTCCAGCCGTTTGTAAATTACGTTGTGGCACTATGTTAAAGGAATACGAAATTATCTTGAACGCTAGCGTAGCACGGTAAACGTACAACAGCTAGAGCTAGCAACTTGGTAGGAAACTTAAGATAACTATCTAAATGGCTAGGTAGCTAACATCGTTTCCTGACTTGTCATCCAAACCGACATACACTAGCTAGCAACTCTTATATTTATTTATTTTTTTTTCTCGCGAATTATGTTTGTGCTGGTAAAATACGCATTTCAAGTTAATTATCATTCTGCACTTATAGCTACTGGATGCTTTGGCTGATTACTGTTTTTCCCCCAATTGCATTTTTTAAAAGATTTGCGAAAGCAGGCCAGACAGTTGGAAAATGAACTTGACCTGAAATTGGTGTCGTTCAGCAAGCTCTGTACCAGCTACAGCAGTTCCCGAGATGGGCGGAGACGAGACAGGTACATGAGAACGTGAGCAAACTAAGTGTCTGCAGTGCACGATTGCTTGTGCTTTTAGACATGAATGATTGTGCGTATCTGACACTGTGCTTATCTGAGCCTCGATATCTGTCTTTATTTCACCAGCTCTGACACAACACCCCTACTCAATAATACTACTCAAGACAGAATGTTTGAGACCATGTCGGTTGAGATTGAGCAGCTTCTTGCAAAGGTTGGTTGCAATCACTTTAATTATTGGTCTTCTGGACAGTTTATTTTTACTCAGATATATATGAACTATTATTCTTAATTTATATATTAAGGTTATATAATGTTTTCCTTCACATGGGATTTGCTACATCTATTATCAAATCAGTTTTCTTCATCTTGTGTAATATCCCTGTGTACTGTTATTCTTTCTTGTTTGTTTGTCTGCCTGGATCTGGACCTCCCCATTGGATCTTACTTTGTTTTTCACCACTCAGTGGCTCCTCTGTGTACTTGGGGAATGTCCTGCTCAGATATACCTTGTATGTGTTCCTATATATGATCTGACACTTGGTTGTGTCTCTTGGTATATGCTTTTCATGGCAGAGTCTTGCGTCAGTTCCGTTTGCAGCATTTGGCAGACACTCTTGTACAAGAAAGGTGTGATTTTTGTTTGACATCTTCAGGCTGTATGTGAAGGCATAGCAAGGCATTCCACTGTACGAACCAGTTTGTGTAGGGGATTGGGTGCTAGAGCAGAAGAGAGTATTGTGATACGTGTATGAAGAGCTGTCAGTCAGGCATGTCAAGATATTATCTGAGGGACTGAAGAACAGTGAGATTTTTATCAGCAGAACCTGTATGAGCTCGTTTCCTAGAGAGAAGAGAAGACGGTCCAAGCACAATCTGTGTGACTAACACTTTAACAGTCGCACAGATTTTGAAAACCTGTTTGAACAGATGAGAAACTTCCCAGTGCTACTCAATATGAGGGCAGTCCACATAGGACTGTATGCTTAAACCACTATATGCTTAGTGAGCTGCCAGGATTCCATAAACCATACATGCTATACATGCATCCAATTTACACTTAAGTGCAGTTATAGAAATTCCGGGGGGGGGGGGGGTCAAATTATATGTTGTGTTTTTATCTACTAGTTTCAAGAAATTTTAGATGATGTATCAGGATTAGGTGAAACAAACTATGTATGGCTCCTGTTTGATAGTGTATGCATCGAAAGAACAAAATCGTAATAATAATACTAATGAAACAATGCAGTGTATTATCAGACTAATGCAGTGTATTATCAGACTCACAGGAGGAAGAGAAAATAGCACAACTTGGTCTGTTCAGGTGGAACAGAATCCTAGCATAAAAACTCTTAGGATTTTATGTTTTTGGGGGGCTTTACATTCAGGATTTTTGCGTGCTCTTATGCTGCCATGTGATGACTTCCTCTGTGATGTGTTTCAGTTCTGCCCTTCCCAGCCATTGGTTAAATCATCTCATTTCAACCATTTCTGCTATGTTGGTGGTATGTTCCATGGAGGACCTTATTCTGCCCTGGCACCACCTCTGCCTCCAGTGTGAATCTTTGAGGCACTCTCATCAGATCCTGCTTGGGGGCCATTGCTTGGATGCATTCATGGATGTTTCACATCTCATCCCAGACAATAGAGTTCTTTCAAGGCCTCTTGTCCTCTCCTTCTGTCCAGTGTAAAGCCTGTGGATATTGGTTTTTGTATGGAGTGCAAGTTTTCTTGTCTTTTCTTGTCTGATTTTTTTTTTTTTTTCCCAGCACTTCTAATGACCAGCTTATTGTAAATGTATGACCGGATAGATGTGTGTTTATGATGTGTACACATGCTTTATGAATTTGGTTACTAAAACAGACGCTGACATTTCACCAGGCTTCTGTAACTGGTGCTTTTGTGCTTGTATAAGTCAGTCGCAGCTTCAAACGTCGTTAATTGTGCTGCTGCTATCGTAGCTTACAGGGATAAATGATAAGATGACGGAGTATGCTAGCGCCCCGGGCGTGACGTCCCTAAACGCTGCGCTAATGCACACCCTCCAGAGGCATAGAGACATACTACAGGTATGAGACTTCTGTTCATCGCTGTGACACTGTACTATTTCTTACTTGTGTGTATGTGTATATTTGTGTATACGTGTTTATAAACGCACGCAAGCTCACGTAATTATTCCGTTCTGTCATGTTATTCTATGTCATGTTATGCACATGTAATAATGCATTAATACATGGTTTATTCCATGTTCTTGGAACCCTTACACATTAAATTGTTTGCTGATTTGCCCACCCCAGTTCAGAAAAAAATATATTCCTTACATGTTCATTTTCATAGGTTTTGCTGTCATATTGGTTTAATGTGTTTTAAGATGTAAATCTTTAAATCTAAATTCTGTTTTCTTCCTTCTCCCTACAGGATTACACACATGAGTTTCACAAAACCAAATCTAACTTCTTAGCAGTACGAGAGAGAGAGGATCTTCTTGGGTCTGTCAGGAAAGACATTGAGTAAGTGGCATTTTTAACATTTTAAAGCCATTGGTCGCCTCCAGCCGTCCTCTCATAAATGTGCAGTGTGTTTCTGCATAGATCAGTCGAAATCCTCAAACAAGTTATAATGTCCTGTTAGTGTGGTTTCTCATCTCTCGGTTGATTCCTGCAAAAGCTCAAAGCTGTTCATTTGCTTCTGGTTAACGACGCGTCATCTAGAAACTTTAATATTATGAGTCCTTCTACTGCTTCTCCTTCAGTGTGTTTCACTGTTTAACGTTAGTCAGATGAACTCCATACATGAAAATCCTACATCCTAATGTTGGATTCCCTTAACTGTAGTCTACACGGCCCTCAGTGTGGGCGCCGAGTTCAGGCCAACGCAGTCTGAACATGGCAAGTCTTTTATTTACATTAGTGAGGGCTAGACCTCCCCACCTCCCCTGTTTCTTGAGAGAAAGAGCTTTCGAGTTCCCGTTTATTCAGCATAAGGATACTCGGTGAGCAACAGAGTGAAGTATGGCTATGGTTTAAAATAACAGGCTAGGGTGAATTATAACTGAGTGAGGCCACAGTGGCCAAAAAACCGCTGCCCTATTTTGGTTCATTAAGAAACAATGGCGGAGTGTGTCCTAGCATCAGCACTAAACGTCACTAAACTGCTTACAGGCTTATTGCACCAAGTGCTTCTGTACCAGCACATCAAATCAGCGCTCGGGGGAAAACCACACTCTGTGTTAAGAAGCTTTAAGAGGCTTTGTTGCTTATAGCCACAACTTCTTTTTAAAATGCTTTGTTTGTTCTGTATTCAAATCGGTGAGGTTTGGTAACTTTTATTTTTATTATAATTTTTTACTTGCGTGGTCTTTTGATCTTCTTGTAGGAGGTCATTATGGTGTTGGTGCCTTTTTCTAACATCTTTGGTGGGTGGGTATGCAAGTGACCCTCTACTCATGAGTGTTGCACTTTTTGGCCACAAGGTGTCAGCACAGACTCTTCAGTAAAACGCCAATGGCTGTGCGGTTGCACAACGTGACTGTTTACACACTTCTCACACCCCACCATTTTCATTGTGTGTGACTGCAGAGTTTCTGGTTTCAGCACAAGGGCAGTAGTGATTACCAAGAGGTCCCTCCTGTCTCCTTGTGCGCGTTTCCTGTGTTCCTCCTGTCAACCCCCTCCCAAAATCGATCCAAGTTGCCCCGCAGAGAACCATGGACATGTCAGCAGGCAGAAATAACACAGTCTGTCTGTATGTGTGTGTGTGTGAGAGAGAGAGAGAGAGAGAAAAAGTGTCATATAGGTCTATACTCTGTCACAGCTTTGTTGGAGTGATTGAATTGGCTGCCAGTGGTCTGCTGTTATGGTCGAATAGGCCTGACAGTTGATTAGGCTGGCATATGGAATGTGTTTCCATACTCACCAGTGTGATAGCGATTCTTCATCATCGGTTTAGTGACTGCAAACTCGCACAGACGATGCTGGAGAGTTGCTTTATGGTCATTGGTGTAGTCGTTTCACTCTACCTTGCATCGTTCACTCAGCCCAGCACATGCCCCTTTCTTCAGAAATAGAAGTTGATCTTAATTTGTGTGGGCAATAAGGCATGGAGTGTAGGCCTTGGGTCTTTGTAACGAAGGGCCAGAGCACCATGGAAAGACGGGGGTATTTTTTGCCTGCCCTTTCCAGTAGTGCATTCATTCATTATTCACGCTAAATGCTTTTTGTGGGAGAGCTGGCATTGTGCACCAAGCGCACAGCAGGAGGCAGAAGAAAAACTTCACTACTAAACCCAGCCTGTCTTCAGATCTGAGGAATAAGCGTCACCATCTTGTGCTCTAGGTGCATTTGTGAGTTTGGAGAGTGAATTTCAGTTTACACCATCGTTTTTGTCTTTCATCTGTAGTAATATTTATAACAGTTCGTTCACACCTTTGCATTGTCATCGTGATGTGCCAGTAAAACCCGTATCTACCTACCCCATATCAACCCTCCTCTTATCAGGGGAACGAATTTCTAAGAAGTGTTCCAAATTGTTGTTTCTTTCTTTCTTTTTTTTTTTGTTTTTGTTTTTAATTTGAGATTGTCGTGTGTGTGTGTGTGTGTGTGTGATTAATTTAAACTATTTTCAAGGTGTAAGCCCATTATATGATTGATGCAATAACAAGCGTTCTTATTGATGTCCTGATTCTGTGGATTAATGCTTGTGCCTAACCCTTAAACTAGAAGACGAATGTTCCCCGTGAAGCATTTCCATAGAAAGTGAATTTGTAAGTGTAAGCATTTGTATGTGTAACAGCTAAGTTTGAGAAAGGTGCTACAGCTCAGGCTCGAAACATTTCTGTGTGTTAATACTTGACTGGTGAATGATGTATGCTATACCTGTTTTTGTTGTTGTTTACCAGGACATACAAGAGTGGCTCAGGGGTGAACAACAGACGAACAGAGCTTTTCCTGAAGGAGCACGAGCACCTAAGAAAGTAAGGCCTCCTCCTCCCCTTCACACCTCCTTCTCCCTCCTCCTCCCCCACCCCTGGAAAAAAAAAAAAACTTTTGAAGTTCCTGGATTGTGCACTGAAATGTGTTACAGGCTGGTGTTTCTTAGGCCTTTGCTGTTTGGCTGGTTGCACTTAATGCATTAGCATTAAATTGCATGTAAATGTGCTTAAACAAGCACATTGAAACTAATTGAAAAGTTTGATGAAAGTATAAAAGTGTAGTGTATAGTATAAATGCAAAGTGAGTAGTGATGCACTTTAAACACATTTGTCGTGTCTTTGAGTGATGATTCACAAATATAGTTCATAAGACACAAGCAAATATTTGCAGAATCCTGTAGTTTAAATTAGCCAACACCAATTATAAACCATTATAATTATAAAGTTACCAAAAAAAGACTAGATTTAATCATTTAAATTCTCTTATTGTTATCACTTTACCGTTGTGCATAGTAGAGCATTCTGTACTTCTCCAAGTATTTCTCTATATTTGGTCACTCGCCCTTTGTGTCCATTTAGATTGATGTATAGTAACTTTACAATGTGTCATCACTCAAACCAACTTCATCAGTTAGGCTCAGACCAGGTGGTGATCCATTCACCAAGTCTCCTCCGTCCGCAAGACTTAAAACGGGCGGGTTCTCTTTTGCCAAGTCATCATCATTCTGTAATCTTTGAACGACTGCTTGAATGTGCTTGTGCAAGGATCCTCTACCGTATTGAGCAGGTGAACTTGACTGTGAAATTCACTGAGGTTATTTGTTCTAAAGTGCCGTAAACAGAAAGGAAGGCCGGTGGGTGATTTTTGGCAGTGTGTGCACTCTGGGCCACTTGTTTCGGAGCAAAGCTGCAGTTAATCAGTTTGCCAGGTGAAAGAAAAGGGTGTAGCCTGGTGTCAGCACATTCCAGCACTTACTCCAGCATATTTTAAGCATACAGTTTAGGACTAGGAGGAATTCATTGCTGCCTCAAATGAAATCTGATTGAACATTGAATATTCTCAATTAACCTTTTTTTTCCCCTCAGGAGACTGTGTGCATACAAAAAAAAAAAAACAAAACTATGTAGCTTCCTGACTTTATCTGAAATGTTTTTCCATAAAAGCCAAACACAGCACTAAACACATCGGACTACAGGTATATTTACTTCCATTCTTGGACAGATAGCACAAGCTGATTTGATGTGAATTTACTTGAGTGCCCCTACTCCCAGTTAATCTTAAAGCAGGGAGTGTGGTAGTTCTTATCTCGAGCCCATTAATTACAGTCAGATTCTCTAGGGCTTTGCTTACCGCATGGAGGTCATTTGGCCAATAGGGAAACCTATGGTGTGGCTGTAGAACTACTGCAGTAGGCAGCAGTGCGGAGGAGAGACGATGCAAAATGGAGGATAATCTTGGGTGACTGCTTGAGTGCGTCTCAGTAGCCCTTCATCTAATCTGCCTCCCCTTCTTACCAGCAGACCACTGCTGGCTGGGCTTTGGGGTTGACAGACTGCTAAGTGCAGAAGTGACATTGATGTATTTTTTTTTTTTTCTCTTTTTCTTTTTTGTAAACGGCAGTAGTAAAGCTGTGATTTGATGAACTCATTCCAGCAGAATACCCACTACCATGCTTGTGGCAGTAGTGTGCTGTGAATCTAAAAGTGTAATCCTACGACGCGCCTCAACGGGACAGGTGTACGTAGGACGGGGCGATAAACGATCTCGAAACGGGACACCACAATAAAATCCGTGTCGATAAAGATGACGGGTTGTTAGATATTTCATATCGAGTGAAAAAGTTCGAAAGCTCAGCACGCAGCAGGAATGAATGCAACACTGAGTCAGTCTGTGCTTGTTGGCTTGCACATTAAAGTACACATCCATTTCCTACCACAAAGCAAACGGCACTGTAGAAAGCTTTGAAAAGATGGGGGTGGGTGTAGTAACTGTGGTGAGGGGCATGGAAGTAAACTCATCTTCCAAAGCTCAGGAAGTGTTTGATAGTTTTATGATCTAATGAGCATCAAAGTGCAGAATAAGACGAGGCAAAATATGCTGTTCAGTGAAAATTATTTTTGTAACGTTTTTGTTTTTCAGTTAGTCAAACTCAAGTTTAAAAATGTATAATGTATGTTTGTTCAAATGTGATGAGCCAAATTCATAACCCAATCTAGTAAAGAGACAAAAAATCAGATTATGCATCCAGGATATGAATGATAACCAAGCTATTGCAAATAATTACATGAACAATGGAAAATAACTTGGCTGGATGTTGGATATGAGACACAAATGCTTACATAATTAGGCTTCATCCTCTCCCACTGAGATGAAGACATTTGTCCATGTTTTGACAAGGCTGTCTCCGTCGTAGAATTTGTCGATGGGCAGTGTCATTCTAACATTTGTTTAACAAAATGATGGAATAGTATTTGGAAACTTGGTGTTTATTAAATTTAAATCCACATCTGAAAATAAATCCATAGCATTTTAGCTTAGCTACGTTTCTGCTTTGGAAATGACTTGCAGCATGTTCATTTGACGGGTTTCCATAGCTGTATGAAAAAGCTCAAACAAATCAAACAAATTCAAGTTCTAAGTGATTTTTACCAAAAATGTCACTTCTTTTTATTACAAGGGTTCATATCAATAGCAGTTTACAAATTATTGTAATTAATTGAGTAATTAATTAATTACAAATTAATGTAATTCATTGAAAACCTCTGTAAAAGTGTATAAGATGTGTAGTACCTTTGTAAGACTACTTCCACAACCCCCCCACCCTCGATGTCATTGTCAGTCATTGCTTCCCTACAGTCATCATCATCATCTTCATCATATGCCTGCTTGGCAGACCTCAGCCTCACCCTGCTCTTTCTAAACCAGCTCTGTCTGTCAAAGTAGTGACCTCTAGCATTAGTAACTGAGCGCATGACGGGATAAACAGTAATTGAACATGATATCATCAGAAACGCCATTTGAAGACATTAACCGCTACAGACCCTTCCTTGATAGCGCGGGGCACTCGACAGGAGAAAAGACCGAGAAACGAGAGAGACGATGAGAGACAAGCTGGATGGGAAGCCATTACTGGTGGTTACTCAATTAAATGGGGGAAGACGTGAAGAAGGAGGGGAAAAAAGGACTGATAAAAACTCATTACTGGAGCTTAGGCTGCCTGAAAGTGCTTTGGCCCTCTGCTTAAGGCCTTCAGTACCATCAGTTTGTAATTCCAATTTTGCTTCACTCTCTTATTGGCTCTATTACCGTCCTAGTAGTGGGATACCAAGAAACAATGTATAATATTAGAGACACTGAGTAGCAGTGGGGAAACCTAGAAGCTCTGGATAATTTGTGATCTAGCTGTGGCTTCGCTTCGATGGAAAGATTGAAGCGAATCTTTGTTCAAAGAACTCTAGATCCAGATTTGCCTCTCTTGTTCTCCTCGGTAAATAAGAATTTCAATTCTCATGTTGCGCAGATGCTGTGAAACTGTAGAATTTGATAATGTTACCCTCGGACATGAACATCTTCAGACACTACATCCTTCCTGTTTTAGAACCATTTTGCCTCCACTTTGCTGCAGTTTTTACATTTTGGAGAAGTTCGAAGAAGACTGGCATCAGGTTTAACAACCTGTAGTCTTTTTATCCGATTTAACCTTGAAATTGGCCATTTTGCTCATACTTTCTTCTACAAGATGCAGAGACTAACAGAACGCAAAACAAATTGATAAACCCCTTGCGTTTAGATGTTGGGTGAATCCTTTTAAACTGAAGAGGAAATGTTCTGATGGCTCCTTTTCAGTTAGTCCTGCCCCGTTTTTCAGATCTATATCCGATACACCTAGGAATAGGCGAGAGGATCTTGTCTGTCTGAAATCAGGCCTGATTATTAATACATTATAACTCCAGAATCCATTAGATGTTTTCTGGGGATGCAGTAATGGCTGCACTTGTGGTGATTACTTCTTGCTGTAAAATGGCAGATGAATTCACTGCTCTGCTGAGGCAGATTTGACACGCATGGTTCATCATTACTGCCTTTCTCACCGTAAATGCGCTTGACCAAATGGCCAAAGATGCTGTACTGTGGACCATCCCTGAAGGTTCACCTTTTAAAATGTTCTTGACCATATGGTGAAAGGTGGTCAGCGGTGACTTCACGTGGTTCTGGGAGCTGGCTCATCGCCCTATGCGAGCTTACTATATGCTGATGTAATCATAATGCGTTGGATGTAGAGGGAAGGGTGAATGGGCCCCCCCCCCGCAAGACTGGTGTAGGATTCAGCACGGCCACTGTAGTGTGGCTGGTTGTGAAAGCATCTTGGAATCCCATTAAACATGTTGCTGTTATCTTGAATTTAGTTATTTAGTTTTACACCTGCTTGCGCTGTACTCACCAGTGAACCATTATCTTGTTTACATTTTATATCCTGTCTTCGTTACCCGTCGTCAGGTCTGAGGACGTGTCGGAAGGACAGGAGACAGGCTATTCCCTATCAAAATAGGGAACAGGTATTCTGAATTTTTAGTGTTCTTTGATATATTCTGTTTCATAGCATTTTGATAGTTGCTGACTGGCACATTCCCAAGGGTTCAGTTTCTCTATGCATAGCACTAATTCCCCAAGTAGTGCTGACGGCATTTCTTTTGCTTGGTCTCATGGCACAGATCTCAGACACCAGGGGAGCAGTCAGGCTTGGTTTTTACTCACAGCTGAGGAGGTCTAGAGGTGAAGGGACTCCACTTGCGCTAGCGTGAGCCTTGGCCGAGATCCTGTCCTCTAGGACACAGTAAGCACGTCCTGAGCTAGGAGTCTTTCAAAGTCCTTCTAGGGTTAGTGGGTGGCAGTGCAGAACAAAGAGCAGATGGAGATGGATGCGAGTGCTGTGCGGCTGCGTGCTGTGTTGCCTTTGCATAGATTAACCTTTCACCCTGACTGCCTTACCCTTGTTAGGGAGGATTGATGTGTCGAGATTCTGTTCAATATTCATTCAATATTCAAATATTCTCATTGTAACGATTTAAACGATTAAAAACGACGAGCGTTTTCTTATACGCGTACCGTGTCCGTCATAAAAAGAATGTTGACGTCTAATTTCTGCTGCTGTTCAGATTTGTGTTCAACGACTCGATTCCATTCAAATCTGATTTCAGATCAGTTTTTTTTTTTTTAGCTGACATTGTTTAGCTAAACTTAAATGCCATTTTCTGTCTTAACTTTGGGGTTCTGTGAGGGCAATAGTGTTAATATATATGTTATATATGTTAAATGTAATGGACCATGATTATCATGTCAGTGTTTTACTTCCATGCTGTTTGAACTGTGGTCTTGGTGCATGCATGAGGGACCATGGCAGGACTGTACAGGACTGGGCCCAGTAGAAGCAGAGGTTTGATCTGACTTGCACACACACAAAAAAAACAGTCTTACTAGCTACTTTAGAGGGCAATGAACAACCTTGGATTTGCTGCACGCTACTCAGACCAGGCTTTTTCTAATGCCCCATGTTAGCATTGACAGGAACATTCACCCTCTGTTGGCAGTCTGTGCCAAGCACACCTGTTTTTCCATTATCTAGCCCACAGTCTCCTCTCACCATCTCCCTGCCGAGGTGGGAAACTGAAGTGATCACCAGAGGAAATGATGAAACGGACCGCAAATGTCACGGATGGGGAAACTTTTCCACTTCCGTAGCCAAGAATCCTGTTACTGTACTTTAGAATGAAAAGCTTGATTATCAGCATCTCTGTTGTAGATGTATGAAATGAGCACACATTGCGTTAAATCACTTTAACAAGATATCCATCTTAATTGTGGCGTTAAAGCCGTGGCGAAGCCCGCTTTGTCTTCGGCTTTACGAGCGACACTCTTTAAACGCGCACCCTGTGTGAGAGTGAGAGGCTGGAGGAGATTACAGAGGAGTTGTGCAGCATTAGCGTAGCAGATGGGGCTCAGCACACCCCGAGCCCAGGCACTGCCTCCCTCCCCTCTCCCCGTCAGCGCCGTTGAGCCGGGACATAAATCTCTCCCCGCACGGGCTGCCCTGCCGCGGACAGGCTGGCTTTTCTGATGAGCTGGTGAGATTCTTCTTTCGTCTTCGCTCCGAGAGGGGGTGGGCGTGTGACTGGGGAAGAAGCAAAGCTGAGACGTGGCGATGAGGGTGTGGAGGACCTCACGTTTCAGTGTAGGATGTTCCGCAGATGTTGAACAGCACTCGTCAGTAGGCAGACACGCTTGCTCTTGTCGAACACTTAGGAATATGGGTGGAGGAATAATGCTTAAATTCTAGGTACACACCTAGATTTTGAAGTTTTCTCAATAGCCAATATTCCTCTTGAGCACATGTTTGTGCCAGAATTATGTTGAGTAAGCAGTGGTGCTTAGTAAAGCTACATGTGTACAAAATATTATGAATCAAGAAATAAAAGTGGAAATAACTGCAAAATTATAACATGTTGGTGTAAGAAAGTGCTTGGCAAATATTAAATGGTGCAAATGTCCTTTCTTGCTGCATTGTTCCATTATGGTAAAACTGAAACAGTAGGGCCCTAAAATCCCTGCAGCGTAGCCTATGGTATCAAAATCGCACTCGGGTACAGTTCTTGCAACTGGTTATGGAGGCTCTTTTATGGAAAAACTTACCTGTTACTAAAACATGTAAGATGAATGACTGGCATGATATCAGTTAAATACTGCATAGTATTTAATAGCATTCGGTGGCTCATACAATTCCCTGATGCAAGCCAGGTGAAGACCATTGGAGCCCACACTGTTCCTTTTGAGTTAGTTATTGTCTGCACTCATGATCTAAAATGTGGTATTTTCTAAGTACAGTGTTCCCTGGATGCTCTACGGTTTTCCTTTATAATGTGTCGTGTTGTGTATCTCCCACTGAAGACATTCCACTGCCGAAGAGCTGCCAACTTCTTATCAGAAGAGTCTTATTCATTCTTCAGGAATGCCTTCTGTAACCTGATCTACATGTTATAAACTCTGTTTCTGATCAGTGGCCTGTGTGTGCTCTCAGCAATGAATCCAATATGAGTCTAATGTTTGTCTCTGGTTTGAGATTTCCAGGTTCTGTAAGAGGCCCCCTAGGGCCTATTTTGGTTTGTTTGGGTTTTATTCAGCTCCTACAACATATCAGTGCTGGCTGGATGAGTGAAGTCAGACAGATGTCCAGAAGCACACTGGCCCCGCACATCTCGGGTGATGTTAAACGGCAGGATGTCCAATTCCTGGCTCAAGATTTGTTACTGTGGGCCTTTAGGACTTCCAACTATTGTCTGCAGTCCAGAAAAAGCACTTGCGGAAGCCTCCAAAAAGGCAGCAGCTGTTCAGGTCCAACGGTACAAGGTGATGAATAGGCTGTGGAATAACCCCTGCTGGGCCTGTCGCACCACCACTCTGCATTCTGCTTCACAATCAAGGAACGATGTTAGGATTCATGATGATGTGGTTATAATGAGCTGAGGGTTTAAGGCATGCTGTATTCCAGTGTAAAGAGAAGCTTTTCCGGCTGGGCCTTGGAAAAGGGAGAAGCCGGAAGGCTGTGTGGCTCTCGGGGTTGAGTTAGCATTCTGCTAATGACTGACTTAATGTCTGCAGCAGCAGCTCACACTGGCAGTTTGAGGTATATTTTTCACTGCCTGAGAAACTGCTGTCTGTGCATGCACTCACCTGAACATACACGGTGCAGCTCCTGGTATTGTCTGTTCCTTCTGCTCTGGGCTGATAATAGAGTCCAGTAAATCTCTCGCCTCAGTCTCATCTCTGCCCATAAAAACATGAATCAAAGTGCTCCTCTCCAAGTGCAGCAATTGATATCTTCTGCCACTGGACCAGATTTACAAGCCAGTGTTGGTGGTGACGGAGGCTCGACAGGGTTTCAGCGTCTCTTGCTACTCGGATGTCTACTGATGTGAGGGAGCAACACGAACAGGCACATTACAGCAGCTGGTGTTGCAAACGCTGGTCCAAATGATCTGATGAAACGTCGGCTCTTTTTGACCGAATAGGGCCGTCTTGTAATCTCATCATACTTGCACAGAATTTGATAGGTTAATGTTCCATCTCTGATGGGACATTTCCTGGAGTATGACTTAAGGTTAGCTTAACGGTTTTGGAAGGTTCACTCTTCGGGAATATTGGATTTCTGGCCATGTTTAAACGATATTTGAAAAAGTATGGTGTCTGTGCTAGAGGAATACTGAAGTAATGACTCAACTGTGGTGGGGGGGTCCCAGTTAGGGAATGACCTGCCTAGTGCTGTTTTGAAGAGAGCAAACTAGAAAGTCTGAAGGAGATGGTGTACCATGCAGTGTGCGTGTGTGTGTGTGTGTGTGTGTGTGTGTGTGTGTGTGTGTGTGTGTGTGTGTGTGTGTGTGTGTGTGTGT
>JAOYMR010000012.1:12520781-12539346 GCA_025802075.1 Tenebrosternarchus preto | reverse complement strand
CCTCCCCCCGTACAGACAAATATCTGAGCTGTCTGCTCTCTCTCTCTCTCTCTCTCTTCCATAGAGACCAGATTTACACTTTAAACAAATTGGGCTTCGTTAGCAGTAGCTGTGACCAAGTTGATGACTCCATGTCTTTTGGAGTATCCATATACGTTTTCAGCCAAATTCATCAAGGTGTTAGAAATTATTTTAGGTAATAATAGGATTGACTTGAGACTTGGAAGTGAAAGTTTAGCCGTAGTTCTGAAAAATGAGGTGAAATATTTTACATATTTTTCTTTAACACTGTCCTGTAACAGCATCAGAATGAGAAATGCCTGTGCCTGTGCCCCACCCTGCCTGTGCCTGTGCCCCACCCTGCCTGTGCCTGTGCCCCACCCTGCCTGTGCCTCACTTGTAAATGCTCTTTTTTTTCTGCTTCTTACAGCTCCGATCGACTCATTGAAGATGCGATAAGGTGAGACATCGTTCAACGTTCACAACATACCCTGCACAGACTACACTGTTGCACTGTAGTTGTCATGTCTTTTAATGTGTCTTTTTTTTTTTTTTTCCCCTCTTACTGTAATATGTTGTCTTATCTAGTACTCAAATCATCGCTAGACCAGTAGTGTTTGTTAGGCACATTTCCATTAGGAGAGACCTCAATCAATGCTAAACGTCAAGCCACTGACCCATTACTTTGTCCATTCTCTGATACCATTAGATTACTGCTCGCAATTGGTCTGAAAGCGGATCCTGCCTCTTAAGTGAAGTTGGCAGGAAAGCTTTCTTGGCAGGCATTTATTGGTTTCTTTGTTCAAAACCCCCAGATTCCACTTTGTACAAGAGTCTGTCCCATGTCCACAGTGCATCACACACCCACTTGCACATCTAATGAATACAAATCCTAAACATAAGCTCGAAAAAGAACGGTGCGTTTTATTTATTTATTTATTTATTTTATCCCAACGCCTCCTCCTGAGAGCCGAAAACTTGGCAGAGAAAATAACAATTAACGCATGGGTGTGTGTGAGTGAAGCCCAGGGCGAGGCCCTTGGCCTTGATCTGACTCACATTTACAGGGCTGCTGGGTGGTCCTCAGGGCTGAGGGGGGGAGGAACGTCCCACTGTCGCGTCCCCCTCAGTGGGGCGGCTGGGCCTGTGCGCAGGCCCAGAGGTCTCGTTCTCCTGTCCCCAGCCCATCCTTGGCAGCCGCCCACACCTTGGGGAAGCCCGCCGGAGAGTGCAGGTGCTTAATTAACGTGGCTCCCGGGCCATACAGCTTTCCTTCCCTGCCTCATCCATGCAGAAAACGGCACAATATCGGCAGCATCCCGCACGTTCTCCCCCAGCATGGAGCCACTGACATGACTTTGGTTTTTATTATTATTATAAAGGCTTCATTGTTGTTGTGGTGGTCCCTAGGGAGCACGGTGCTCATTATGGTGATTTAATGATGCCCACAGAGGGTCTCCTGAACAAGGTTCTATCCATCACCTGCTAGACGTCACACACGTCCCTTTCATTTAATATGGTGGTTAGCAATTAATATCCAAACGGTGAAGGTATAATCCAGAACGTTGTCCTTACCACTGGAGTGCATGTCGTCTTGGTTTCTTAGTTTGAGCTCCAGCACGCCGGAGAGTTAATTGCATTTTAAGACCAGAATAAATGAGCAGAGTGGAGTCAGCACCTAGCAACAGTGTCCACCCACTGTATGAGGGTGTTCTCAGATGAATAGTGTAATGGTTAATAACAGGTGAGCAGTTTCACTGCAGAGAACTACACGTGCCCCAGAGAACTGGGGTCAACATTTGGACCAGCCCATCCCAGGGAGCCCATCATTCCTTTGAGAGTGAGGCGTCACGTGGAGAGGCTCCGATGTGCTTCACATGTCCTGACCCTCAGGATGGAGCCTGATGGTGCAGCTCTCATGGGTGCTAAGTGTCTCTTAGCGCTCAGAGAAGCCTCTGATAAACTGTACCGAGACAAAGGTCAGATTGTTTACAACTGAGGCCACCAAAGGAAAACGCCCCAGGGGCTTCTGGGTCCCAACAGGGCGTGCTCATGTCTTATTTGTGGAGTCACTGGTTCGCATCAGTGAACTGTGGTTTTTCTTTTGATATAATTTGGCCTTGTTTGTGACTTTAGTGTTTTGTGTTGCATTAACTTTGTAACGTCAGTTACTGGCTTGGTTTTACACTTGCCTGTATTGATCGTATTAATTAGGTGAAAATGTAATTTATTTGTACTGTTTTAAGTTGTCAATGTAATGGAAATGTATGATGCCACATTCTTTAGTCAGTGTTTAGCAATTCGACACGCGTCTTTTAGTCAAGACTCAAGGTGCAAAAGCCCATTGAATTTGGTCTTCATAATTTGAAAGATACCAGCAGTGCAATTCTTTGTTTTAAAACAAAACAGATGACTGGATATTGTCGCCGTGCGCCGTGTCCACCTGCCCCAGGGTGCTGGTGCTGACTCGGCACCACTGAGCCCAGGACTGCAGTAGAAGCTTCAGCTGCCAGGCTATCACTTACGCCGCCAAGCCTGCTGAGGTTCGAACCTGAGTGAGCTGTAGTGTCGTACTGCAATTTAATCCTCTCCACCAGCAATGAGAAAGCAGGAGTCAGAAGACAAAACGAGCGCTACTCTTAATTTTCAGAGCAGCCCCTGCGCGCACACACACAACAGGGTAGTGGATGTAAACAAAACACACAGCAGCCAAGGTCTTTGAAGGGTGCTGTAATGGAAATGTTCTACGCTGGAACAAATAAATAAGACAGTGGCATTAAATTCTCAGTTGTCTGCGCATGTGAGGCATCTGCTGTGTAGGGCGTCGGAGGAAGTGAGCGTAATGGTGGGTGATTCTTCTCTGGGCCGTTTGCTGCAAACTGTATGGGCTGGGTACCGTCTCCAGGGGTTTGGGGTAATGTAGTACTTCCTTTTGCTGTCTGAGCTCAAACTCTGCAGAAGAGACGCATTTGCTCCTTTTAGTGGCACGTCTGCGGTTGTGGTTCTTGTCCGAACCCATGGCTCATTAGTGAGACCAGTACGAGTATGATGTCCCAGATCGCTGTTAAACCCTGCGCTGTTTCTTTATTTTTCAGCATTGCGATGGCAACCAAGGAGAACATGACATCACAGCGTGGCATGTTGAAGTCCATTCAGAGCCGAGTGAACACTCTGGCTAGTATCCTTGTGTGCGTGCGTGTGAGCACGTGAACGAATTGTGTGTATGTGCACGAGTGTATGTATGTCTGTACATACGTTGATATGTATGAACGAACAAATGTGTGTGTGTGTGTGCATGCGTGCATGATGGGAGCAAGATGTTGATGCACACAGGAAAATGTCTGTTCTGGATGCTTTTTGGCAGCTGTTATTTATGAGAGATTAGTGCAAGATGCACACAAATAGATGGTAAAAGCATTTTTGGGTGAACAGTTATTTTTTTCTAACAGTTATCACACAGGATATTACAGTGCCTCAAACCAGAGATTATATTCCACCATCTGTTCCATTTAACCAAGCAAGTGATTAATAACCAGTAAGATGTTTACAGGAAATGTGTGCCGAAGTATGTCAACATTCAGGATGAAGAAAACGGGTTCACATATGAAGAAGCAAGGATTTATACTTTTGATATAAAAAGGATTTAGAAGTTGAGTAATAATATATTCCTAGGTTCCTTGACTTTCTCCAAGATCGGTTCCCTGCCATTAACAGCCTCATCCAACGAATCAACTTGAGGAAGAGGCGGGACTCATTAATTCTGGGTGGAGTCATTGGTATCTGTACCATTCTTCTGCTGCTTTATGCATTTCACTGATTTGACTGCGGATCTGACACATTACTTTTTGGGGGAGTTTCTGCAAGCAGTGGCAGGGCCTGGAAGAATGATCTCAGTGACGGGACCCGCCTGGGGGCTTCCCAGCAGGCTCCCACTCGGCCTAATCAGATAACGGGATTGATTGTGGCCAGTACGGACTACCTTACTTCTATTTAGCAATGGGATGGATGTAGCTCATACAGCATTTTTGTTTTCCTATTACGAACGTGCTGTTCTGACACGGATAAGGGACTGGAGACCAAATAACTAATAAGACTATGAGAATGGTTAACGAGCATTCAGTTTAAAAGAGCAACCTCTCACTTAGGTTTTAAAGAGTCTCTCTCTGATGCAGCACCTTGAAATTGTGCCGTCACTGTTGATTATTGGGGTAAAGAGGATTTTAGCGTGTGGCCCTTTAAGTGAAGGGGGATGTTCTTTATCTTCTGTACCTTGTGATTTAATAAATTATTCATATACAGGATATCTGAATGTCACCGTAGGCGCTTCTAGCATATTTATTTTTCAAACATTTCTAAACTTTCTTAAAGATCTTTTTTTTTACAGGTTTGCTGTCAAACTGAGTGTAGTTGTAGCACAACTGGCTACCATTGGCCCAAACCCTTATATGGAAGCATGAGTGTCTAAGAGAAATGGACATCATGCGTGAGGATCCACCATATTTGCTAGTGGAGAGGAGCTGGGCGCATAGGTGGATCTCCACTACATGAGTGTCTGACAGGAAGGGCCAGGTCTTTGTTTATATGAAAGCTGAGAAGAATGGGACCAGAAAGAAATCCAGGACTGCATGGAAAGGTTTTGACCCTAAAAAAAAAAAAAAAGTCTTATCGGAACTGATGAGACACATCTTTTTAAATATCTGGGTATATTGCTTTAAAATGAAGCTGTGTGTCTCAAGGAGCTTTGCTCGTTGCTTTTCTCCCACTCAGAGTCTGGAAGCCAGACATGTTTCTTTATTGGTGTGACTGGCAAACAGGTGTTATTATATCGTCCTTTTTCATGATTTGTTTCCTTAATTTAAAGTTAGAGGTTCACCAAAAATAGCTGGATTAGGGCTCGTTTAGAAACTCTTCAAGCCAGGTTTTCAGCACCAGCTGCTTAAAATGTTAACCCAGCTCTCTACAGTGAAATGTGTCCGCCCCCTGGGTATGTGGGCATCTGAGGTCCTGAGAGAGGTGCACATTCAGCTCTGCCTAAGGTGGTGGTCATGTCTTTGGTATCTTACTCTTTGGTGATCCCTACTCCCCCCAAAAAAGGCCTTCATAGCCCTGCTTATCTGCACAATCTATTTTTGATGTCTGTCCCAATTCATGTGAAATGGCTTGTACTGATGTTCTCCGGGCTAGTTAGGCTGAGGGTGTTTCTTGAACTGGGTTTTTGCATGGGCAGACTAAGGCAGTGCGTTGCGCGCGCGCGCACACACACACACACACACAAAAGTTGTTGGAGCAGCATTTCCCCTGCAGTGAAGACCTTCCCAACTCGCTTATGTGGAGGACACGTTTTTCAGCTCTCCAGGGCCTGTAATGCGTTTTGGGGAGTTTATCTAAATAGTGAAGGTGGTCTCTCACTATTTCTATTCAGTACAGTTGAGAAAAAGTCAGTAAAAAAATATTTAGGCTGAATGGGTGGTGGGATATGAGGAGAACTTTGGCCAGACTCCATGTGGTGGTGGACAGTTTTTGCCTGTGGTGTCTGCTAAGGAAGCTTCTTTATTCTTTTCTTTTCTTTCTCTGTAAATGTTGTATATAGTGATGGTTATACACTGCTAAAGTTGTACTTTCAATTCTATGCCTCTGTGGGGCTGTCCAGTTAAAATGGCTTCGTGAAATTAGAACGGATTGGATTGAACTAGATCTTCAATCCTACAGACTACACGGTCCTTACGCAAATCTCTGACTTGATGTGTACTGGAAAATTCCTTGAATGCATAGTGGCTCTAAATTTTATGGTGGTACTTCAAAGTTTGTGAATTCCAAAATGTATATGAGCCAAATTAAACAAATGAGACAAAAATATTGGTTATTTATTAATTGGGGGAAATTGTAACTGTTCAATATTACTTATCTGTGAATTCAAAAGTGTGTATACATATGCATTCAATATATGGTTGGTTTTTGATATCAAGATGTCTTGAAATTTTCCTTAAGAATTTGCTGGTATAATTCATAATTAATTCTTCCATCAGTGATTGCATCTCGATGTAACATCAGTGATTGGCCCAGATGTAACGAACCATGATACTACCACCACCATACTTAAATTTGTTGGATGTTTTTACATTCTAAAATGTTTTTTGTACTTAAACCAAAATGTTCTATTTTGTTGTCTCTGCTAAATATTTTTTATTAGCCATCTATCTTATCCATGTAGCCTTCAGCTGACTTTTTGGAGACCATCGGCTTTCTCCTTGCTAACCAATTGTTGTTCAGCGTTCACCTGATGGTGTAGTCAGGAACATTAACGTTACCCTATGTGAGAGAGGCCTTGAGTTGCTTAGAAATTAATCACAGACTTCTTACTTACTCTCGGCGTGATCTTTGATGGTTGACTGCTAACAACAGTGTGGTCTTGAATTTCCTCCATTTGTACACAGCCTGCCTGTCTGTGGATTGAAAGAGTCCAAACTCCATCATTAGACTGGAATGTTATAAAGCCTTGTGTAGTCGACATGTTTTCTGAGGTTCTCATCAATCTCATGTGTTAATGCCTTGATACTCTGCCACAAACGCATTGTTGAAGATCAGGCTTTGATAGTTCCCTGTTCCTGTAAACAAGGTGCTAACTCACACCTGGTTGTCTTCCCATTGATTGAGCACCTGATTCCAACATCACCTTCAATTTAACTCCAGTCCTAGAGGTTTATATACTTTTGTCACTCACCAATATATAATATTACAAAATGAATAAATGACTAGAATATAATTTTGACTTATTTGCTTAATTTGGCTCCCTATGTTTAGGACTTTAGGTGTGAAAATGTGATGTTTTTGGTCATATTTATGAAGAAATATAGAAAATTCTGGATGGTTCACAAAGTTTCAAGCACCACTATAAATGCAGTTTAAGCTTTTTTTTTTTCCACTTTCACTTTGGATCCCATCAGACTTCATGTATGGAGTCACTTTAATGGCTTTTGTGTCACCCATGTGCAAGCAGGTCACATTTCTAACCACGACCTCCAACATGAAGTTGGGGATGAGGGCAGCCATGCGACATCAACAGCATTCGAAACAGCTTTGCATCCTGTTATCCAGGTTTCCTGCATTGTCATAGAGAACCCATCCTGCTGTTGTCTCTTAATCAGACATCCCTACGTTTTGTCACGCACAAAAAAAAATCATAAAATGTTTTCTGTCACCTGAGGATAGTGTGCACCGTTGCATTTCAGCATCAATCACATCACATTTAATTAGCTCCTAACTCCCTTGGATCTAATTACCCATTGCCAGCCTGCATTGTCTCTTAATTTGTTCCTCACTTTATATGGAGGCTGAGTTGGGAACAGGAACTTTGGTTTACTCTCCTGTGAACACCAGCAAGCTGTGACGACTCAAAAACTTCAGATCCTTTTACGTGTTTACTGGAGCAAGACAACTGTGTACCAGCACGTGTCATTGTAGTCCTCTCACTGTGATGTGGGGAGTCGGTGAGACCATCGGCAGGAGACGCTCATAAAGATTAGCACATAGCCGCTTCCTGCACAGCTCTGACTGCTCTAACGCCCAGCATGTTTAGACCAAATTCACTTTTTATTTTTTTAATACACATCTTCCCTGAGGACTATGATTATAAATGTTAATGTGATTTGACAGTGAACTGTTCAGTCCTGAATGCAATAATTGCTGTTAATTTACTCTCTATATTCTGCATAGATTATAGACTTTTCATCTTTTGTCAAACCAAAGGCTTCGTTACTGGTTACCTGGATATGGGCTCAAATGTTCGTTTCCCATTGTTGCTATATCATATTAAAACAATTCTGTTGTAATGCTGTGTGCTTATAAATTATTAATAAACTCCACACTGTGATTAAAACTTAACGTCATAATAATCTAAAGCCTGAGGAATTCAGATGTGTGTTAGTGTGAGTTTCCGTGTGTCTAGGAAGAAGGGCATTGTGCAGAAGCAGAGAGAGGAGTTTGGAAGTGAAGTGCAAAATCGGACAGAAGATCTAGTGCCTTTCCATTGGCTTTGCATTATTCATGTCCACAAACCTATGAAAAACTGAGCATGTGTGCGCATATGAACAGGCAAATGAAGTCTTTTAGATTTCTCTCTGCACCAGCGTTCTTCTGTGGCTTTGTAGCATTACACTTTCTCCTCAGTTGTGACCCTCTACAAAATGAATAACCAGAGTCGTGTTGTGGACCATGCATGTTAACATTTATTCCACACATGCAGAAGTACACAATAAAAATGTTGGGGGAGGGTGGGGGGGGAAATCTTCATGTCCAAATCAAACCAAGGTACCAGAACAATTTAAAGAACATTGCTGATATAAGCAGCACCTTTACATCTCCTCAATATTGGCAACTGCACATTACTGTATAGTCAGTGATTGATGAGGCAAACAGGAAAATATGCATGAGATTGTAAGAAGAAAAGCTCTGCTTCTCCTGTTAGCACTAAATTAGCACTACGTTTAGCATCTCTACATAACATTCATATACAATCAGGACACAGGCAAAACAACACCATTCCAAAATCTGTAATTACTGTTTGGAAGTTTGTAGGTGCCAGCAGTCTACCTTACAATGTTGCAATAAGAGTCCAAGGTAACGTATCAAGGACAGAAAAGGTAGATAAACCTGTTTTTCAGCCATTTTATTGCCGTATAAAGAATATCCGGCATTTGATGCACAGAATCCACTTCCCTAGAAGTATAAGTGCTTTGAAATGAGTGAATGAAGGTAAAATATTTTATTCAGAGTGAGTAGTGCTAAATACCACTCAGAGAGAAGAGTCCCCAACATAGAACTGAGTGGGAATGTCTCAGTTCATTGAAGAGCCAGAACTACCCTTGAGTTTGACTACAACAGTGTTTGGCGTCAGTGATCCTGTCAGATGTATCCTATCAAAGCAATATCCCTTAAACACAAGCTTCATTTGTAAAATGGCGATTTCAAGCGACAATAGAAAACGTGTACTGTCTGCTTACAGCATGCCTAAATATTTCTTTAAATATATGGATATATAGCATACAAGTTAGGAGACTGAAAGGGGGTAGGCTGGCATTCTGCACTAGTGGGGTAAGTGATTAGCTCTCAAGGTTCAGATATTGTTCTGAAGTGAGGGGCCGTGGCACAGAGCTTAAGTTGGTGCTTCGCCTCTTCATGCCTCCAGACGTATGCCCATGCTTTAACAGCCTAGCTTAGAGTGGGTGGGGGTGGGTGGGGCTGGAGCTGACATGCATTTCACTACACTCTGACTGCTCCCAGTGTCAAAGCAGAGAGAACAGTTGGACCAGCACTAGACACCAACAGTTTCCATTATCGGTCCTGAGCAGAAGGGCTACTGTGATTGTGAGGTAACGATGTTAGCCTATTCACAGTTAAGAAAGACATGCAGGTGGTCATTTTTGTAAACAAAAGCTACAAAACGAATAGATTGAACGATAACTCCTGCCATTCAGAATTGTTTCCATTCCCTTTGACAAAGTCAGTGAGGCTACAAAGCAGCCAGCACTGACAAGGCAACTGTCCAGCGGGCCCAGTCTTCCCGTACTCTTCCATGGCCTTGTGTAAGCTTGGCATACAAATCTCCATAGAAAATATACATTATGGGTTAAATTGCAAATATAGCTGTGCATCTGTATACTTTTGAAATACAAGACCAGGAGTAATATAACGTTATGATGCAGCTTGTAGTTCAGAGTCCTTGTCTCTGCGTCCTGCCGAAGGTGTTTGAGGCGAGTCTTCCTCATCCTTCTCATGATCTTCAGCCGGTTCTTCAGAGGAACATTCACGTGTTTCATGTACACTAAGCAAAGAGTCACTGTTCATGTTTTTTTCAATTCATCAAGCACACGTTAACGCACTGCATGCATGTCATTTCTCTGTAAATAGATTTTTTTTTTTTTTTTGCTACACCCCTTATAATTCTTTTTTGTTTTGTGGTTTAGTTTAGAAGGAGATGTTTTTTGTAATTACACTTTCTTTCTGCTTCGGGTGGTTGTTTCCTGTCAGCTGGGCGTTTTCCGTTCATTGGCCTGTTACTGTAGGAGAAAGCAGAGACACTCAGCTGTCTATCATCCAAATATCAATTTTAAGCAAAACACTGCTGTGCAGTACATTTCAAATGCTACATTTTCTAAGTTTTCTATTTATTAAACATATCCAGAAGTTTCTCAGCTGTTAATTTGTGTTTTCAGTTTCAGGTAATAGTTCATTTATTTTTGCTATCTACGATTTTTTTACGTTTGATTCACTCATCATGTGTCATACCTCTTGCCTGCTTACACAAAAAGCCCAACTTACAGAAGAAATGGCAAACCTCTGGTTGTACTCTGTGACATATGGTATTACATTACAGTTCCAAACTCTGCATTTATGTTTAATTACATTCTCTGACATGACAAGTTCATCCTAATTGAGTCATTAAAAGAAACTTTATATGAAGAAACTTTACTTTTATGTAAGTTGGTTTTACCCTCTTAGGTCAGTCTCTTGACAGACTAACCCAGACTCACTTGACTACAAGCAGGGTTCTATTTGAGGACAGATACAGAGTGTATGTGGGTGTGTCCTACCTGACAGCACCGTGGACACTATTATAATGAGGAGGCCCAGGGTGATGGAGACGATACTGACTAGACGGGCCAGGCGACCCAGACGTCTGGCACCATCAATATCACCCTGCTGAAAACTGTTTCTGGACTGAAACAGAGAGAGAGAGACAGGCAAAGTCAGAGTGATGGAAAACTAAGAAAGAGAGACAGGTGGAGTCCGAGGCGATGGAAACCCCTTGGTTTCGTGCACAGTTCCATGAAACGATGACCTGCGTGATCATCCTGCCTTAATACCAGATCTCACTAAATACATCTGGTCTGGATTATTATTAAAGTAGTTGAAAAGAAAAAAAAAGAACAGCAACTCTATTCCTGAATGTCATATATGCACTGCTGAGGGAGTTTCAAGGATATATGGCTGGATAGAGTCACATTTATTTTCAATGCTCTGGATGTCTAGGTGAAAGTATTGACTGTAGGCGTCTTCACTAAATCAGAGTCAGTAACTACAGTAATGTGACAAGGTGTCATTTACTACTGTATGTCACACCCTTTTCTGTCATTTGTCATCTGCTCAATTACAACTGTATTAGAGCAGGGGGTTGAAAGGACTTATTGATGACAGGAATCAAGAATGAAACGTGGACGTCGGCGGAGGGTGTTTGCAGCTCCGAGTGGTCCGAGACTTCGCTTTAGTGATGCGGAAACATGTTGGCTTCCTGATGACAATATTTGCTCATTAACAGGAGCCCTACGCCACCATTACCCATTAGTCCTTCACTGCACCCCTGGGGAAAGACCCTCCTCAAGACTGCATTAAAGCAATCGATACTGAGCACCAGATCGTGAAGAAAAAGCCTCTGATAGAGGCAGTGGCCAGTCTTATTCTACTGTGCTGTTCCCTTATGTACTATCACATCACCCGTGAGCTGACCATGCTCAGTAACACGAGATGACAACAGGAAAATTCAACTGAAGGTGCTAAAACGTGCACAATGACAACGGCGCTGTCCAGGGTGCTGAACAACCCTTGGACAAAGCGTTGTGAGAACATGAAATGGGAGTACATAATTGCCTGTCGGGGGGGGGGGGGTCACTCAAATCCTCTGAGTAATGCTTACAGATATGTTTAGTGCTGACACTAGCACACTAACATTACTTTGAAATAACATGCATTAACTTTTACAATAAGCATTGAACTTTTTCAGTGTAACGGAATTCCTTTAATTATTTGATATGCTGTTTGTACACATCTGCGACTTGTGCTGTATCCCCGCAGTGCAGGTGTGTTTGCTTAGCGCAGGGGTCACTACAGTGGAGGGTAGAATTACTGTTCTATTACCCTGCTCTTGAGGAGAATAAGGAGCTCCCCCAGACAGTGTCACATACACCTGCCCTGTCTCAGAGGGAGGCTCGGTCTACATCCTGGCTGTTCGAGTCTCTGCTTACTATGCAGAGACTGCAGCAACTCTCTGGGCCTGATCTCATCCTTCTGCATCATTCCGCTTTATTACCAGTATTATACTAATAAAGTGCATTGTCATTATAATGCAGTGGTTGGGAAATTGTGCCATCCTCATGGTTACCTCTCAGCACATTTTAAATACTGCAGCGTGGGTCTGAAATCTTAGCAGAGGTAAAACATGTGGCTGCAGCAACCAAGCTTTATTGATTCCCATCGTCCAATCACGGGAAAAAAGCTGCCTCAGTGCTTTGAATCAATGATGCTTCTTAAAAAAACAGTGCATAGTAAAGTTGCTGTCTACCTCCCAGGTATTTCATTCCCTGCACTGTTCACTTGGTTTAATATCATACATCACCGAGACAAACTCAATGTTTTTGGACGAAGATGCTGCCAAGCTGTGGTGCTCGTGTGCTCTCAAGGCTTTAGAGACTGCAGTGCTTTGTGTTTCTGCTGCTGTAAAGGCGGAGAGGAGATGTGCTTCTGCTGAGGAAAGAGGAGGGGCAGGGACAGTGTCTGTGGTGTGATAAATGGTCATATTGATTCCCCGGTTGGTCGGCCAGCAATATTTTCCTTGAAATTCCTTGGTGACTCTGTGGTGCCGTTGTCAAATAACATGCAAGCATCTATGCATGTTATTAGACAGATTTGACGACGAACCCCGCCCCCTTCTACACACATACACACATGCACACACATAGCCCCACCCCTTTTGCTCCTGCACACAACCCCTCTGGGCCCCTCCTCCTTACTGTTGGCTACCAGAGTCTGTGAGCGTGTGGGAGATCTGAGTGGTGTCTCACAACGCCTGACCCATTAATAATGGAGAGACCGGTTCTGTGTGAGGGAGGAGCGATGGTAATCTCTGAGTAACACCGGAACCAAAACACACTCACCCAGACACTCACATTCCACATAGTAATTTCTCCCTAGCTAGTTGTCTCAGCCCAAACACTGTACATAAAGCCTTTGGTGTCAGTGTGTGAGCAGGTGCACTGGAAACATGATCTCACTGACAGTAAACGTCCATAAAATGAGGCATCACTTAGTACAGCCGGAGTGAAGCAGATACTGTTTCAGAACGTTTGCCGTGCGCCCGTGCCCAGTTGCATCGATAGGCATTAGTGTTTCCTGAGCTTTTCTTCAGCCTGCTGAGCTTTGTGTGTGTGTGTGTGTGTGTGTGTAAGGGGGGAACAATAAACACAAGTGAAATACACAAGAGTGTACGTGCTGTGCCGCAGCCCCGCACCATGCTCCAGCTGAAAATCTGTTGAGTACGCAGTAACGGCCTCGTTCTTGTGCCTCCCATTATGGCCAGACTCTGCTCAGCCCAATAAAAGCCTATTACTTTTTTTGCCATCTCCACTCCCAGTAATGGACTTCCCTCCTGCATCTGTGAGCTGCAACTCGGAATCACGTCTTACTCACCTCTGTTACCCATTGTATTCTCTCTTTTTGCCCCATTGATCTCAAGAGGCTCTGACAGTGCACTAACCCACTGCACCTGGGTAATGGCCTGTCTGTTACAGACTGATCTCACTCCCTTTCTCCTCATTCCTGCTCCCTCACTCCTGCTCTCTGCTATAACTGAGCAGAACAGCACAGATGAATGTTAGACCTCAGCTCCTCCAGCATCTCCTAGGGAGAGAAGAGTTCTGCTATCAGCACGGCGCCAGACTAACAGGTGCAGTTTGCTGTCTGCACAGAAGCAAAATTGACTTGTCTCACCCTCTGTTGAGTTAGAAGAAAACTTTGTTCTAGCTTTTATTCCTCCACTGGCCATTTGAGGATGGCTATGCCAGTTTGTAACCAGCCGCATGACGGGCGGCGTCAGACGACATCAGACGGTATCAGACGTAGAACGTCTGTCTGGCTGTGGTTGATGGCACATACATGTGTGCAGCAGTTTTAGACCTTTAGTGCTTCTCTACATGAACGATCATTGTGCCTGGTGATGGCCAAGATCTCCTGGAGGTGGACCAAAAAGTCCTGAAATTTATTTAGAGGCTAGCAAACACCCTCCTCTCCCTGCTTTTGTCTTTGCTATGGTGTCACTGAAAACTGGAGCAGATTCTAATTTTACTAAAACGTTGAGCGATGGGAGTTCCAATACACACATGATACTGCTGATGAAGCAGACCAAAATAAGATGTCTACACCTTTCTTCAGCGCAATGATTCCCGACTCTCCCTGTGGAATGGGTGACAAGCACAAGTCCCAAAGAAAGGGACTGATCGCTGCTGTACTGCAGAATAAACTGTATCATGACCCACTTTGTTGTAGTAATTTTTTTTTTTTTTTGCTACACCGCACTCTTTTGAGTACTGTCCCGATTTACCAGGTTTAAGCACAGTGAAAGGGATTAGTGTTTGCAAGTTGTTGTTCCTGAAGAGATGGAAATAAGTGTTTTAATTACAAATGTACCATTTGCTAGCCATGACTGGAGCCTTTAAGAATGTACTTGCCTGTTCCCAGCTGCCTGTCACATAATTTCCCAAATAGAAGTAAGACAGACAGAGAGAGAGAGAGATGGACAGACAGACAGAAGTCAGAGAATGGATTTGTTTGCCCTTGTTTGCCTGGGGTAGTTCCAGTTGTATTCAATACATTTCTTTCACGCCAATGGTCACATCTGGGAATAAGTACTTCAGATAGTTATCCTATTACCATGAAGGGAACCCTTTTATCGATAGAACACTCTGGGTTCTATAATTTCTTATGAGACGATGGAGACCAATCAAGTCTTTGCATGGAGCCACGCCCAGTATGCGTGCCCTGCCCTCTACGATTATCTTTTCCAGGGGAGGACAGACAATTATGAGTTATGATTCCTTGATAGACATTTCTGAAATAAACAAATAAACATAGTTGAACAATGGTCACCTTTCAAATGAAGTATTTGCATATTTGATAATCACTTTATCATTCGATTGGTTACTGCATTTTCTGCCGTTTTTTATGTTAAAATCTAGACGTCTTGAGGGAAAAAAACGAAAATATCTTATTCCCTTTCAAAAGTAATTCTAGTGTAATATAAAACTTTAAGTACAAAGCTTTACGAACAAAATATGCCTGAACCTTGTCGCAAGTAGTTATTAAACCTGCGACACGATATGCTTCGCATATCTTTCCCGGCATGTTTTTCTCAGTACACCTCTTTCGGTTTCTTTCACTACCAGCACCATATCTGTTCATCGCATAGGGTGCGTAGGGCTGTAAATCACTTTTGTAGGAGTGCGCTGGACTGTGGACTATGCGCCGGTGCAGTAGCGCGTGCTCATAAGTAGAGGCACATGGGCTAAGATTTTTTTCCTTATTTGTCTTAAACGATGGAAAGCGAGTGTTTCGTTACTTTGTAAATGCAGTGATGTGAACGCGCTCGTTCATTTATTCCAGTTGCTATCGCAGCAAAATTCTTATCACTCCCGCCAAATGTAAGAACACAGTGAAGCGTGAGTAGTCGCGTATGCATTTTTTCATATAATCGACTACTACTCACCATAATTGAATACACCAGTGCGACGATGCTGACCGGCCATACCGGGCAAAAGCAGGATAAAATGACAAGGACGAGATAGTCTTTGGGTTTTGGTTCCTCTTGAACGGCATTGCCGGTCGATGAAGTGCGACTTAAACTAACCCGGGACGGCGAGAGTTGGGCCGATCCAAGCTGGCCCGCCGATCCTGACCGTAGCGGTACCCCATGGCCGTTTTGGTCCCCATCTAGGGCTTTGTCACCACCAATACTGACTGTGAAGGAACTAGACATCTTGATCGCATTCCCACCAGCAGCGGGTACGGTGATCGTGGCACTGAGAAGTTTTTCAGTCTCCTGAGACTCCGCCGGCTGTGCGCTGCCGCCTTCTCCCAGGTTGCCGCGTTCTCCCAGGTCAAATTCAGCATCGGTGTTTATAGCCATTCTTCAGATCCAAAGTGGGTATCTTTGAAAAACTCCCGGTTTGTGTGAAGTAGTCTGTTTCAAAGTGAAGTGACAGTACTAAACTCCCATTATTTGCAGTTCAAGAAATGTTCTTTTTAGCCGCTATCTCACCTATTTGTGCTTAATCCCTTTAATAGAAATGACTCCAAGCAACAATTAGATGTTCAAAATGCGCTAAAATAACAGAATCAGTTATACCCATCGGAAACTAGAGGGAAAAGAAAATCGTTACTCTTCGATTTGGAGATGGTCATTATTCATTCTTGGTCACGTTTAATACATTTGCTTCAGTCCCGCAGTTATATGCAATCCTCCTGGTTCTTCTTTTGAACGTACACGCGCTCTCCCCATAGGACAAACCAGAGAAGCACAAATCATTCACTGAATCGTCTGGCGCTCGCGGGTTTTCCGCGACAGGCTCCAAAGTAGGTTCAGAGCAACAACAAAAAAGTCACTTTTTTCCCGTTTACAAAATCCAAACAGAGCAGAGCCGCACCGAGCCGTGCTTTGTTTTTTTTATGCTGCTGCACCAGAGTGACTGCTTCCCTTGATCACGAGCAGGAACATACAGTGTTCCTCCCATCAGCAGCAGGACCCGTGTGACGGAGCGTCTCGAGCGTGCTGCTCCAAGCGGACTCCGTGCGCGCTCTGCACTTTCACTTCTCGCGCTCTCTCCTGGGACGCTGCGACATCACCGCGCATAGGAGCGGGATTTCGGTGTACCACCGCTGCGTGCATGACGTTATAATGTTTGTCAATAAAACATTAGTCTTAAAGACTTGGTAATCGGTGGTTATACTGGGAGAGTAATCTATGTAAACTGAGTACTGCATTATGGGATATCAAGGTGGAAATCGAGGGCGTGCAAGTAGGGTTGTGATGCACACGGTCCCTGCATGTGCCTGAAATGTGAGGGGGGCTTCGTTTAGTTTCAAGAGACTGTAGTTTATATTCAACAGTCAAATATAAGCATTAGGAAAATAGGGAGAGTTGTAACTGGGACAGCTGTAACTAACAACTGTAAATGGCAATTAGAAATATTGGTGTCCTGTTGTCTTAGTAGATATAAGCTGTATGATTTTAAAGATATCAGCATGTACAGTTTTGGTGAATGTCAGAGTGCTGTAGGGAACGTGCCTGAAGGCTAAATAACACTGACCTGTTCATGTGATTCTGTTCTCTCATAATCATGACAACACTCAGTATTTAATTAAATTAAAACCCCCCTAACATCACTCCATTAACCTTAAGTATAAAGTAACTGAACATGCAAACGTCTCAAAAGAAAGACGAAGGTTTGCAGAATCATATCTGTTCATCCTGTTTTAACTTCCTAATTTTTACTTCCATAGTGTAATGTCTTTATTCTAAGGGTTCTAATGTTCAGGGTTCTAAAGTCTTTCAAATGTGCACAACCACAACCTCATAGTAAATATGTGTCGTGTGCTTTGCATTCTCTGTAACTCAAGTCTCATAATATTCCATTTCTCCACAGTTTCTTCACTTCTTTTCCCTAAAGAGTTCAGTGTTCATGACGACAGTTAGGGCAGGGAAAAACTCTTTTATTGGGAGTGTGGAAATGTGTTACTGCATGACTGCATGTAAAAAGTCCAGACATGTTAGGTGTTTGATACAAATATTAAAACCGAATACTATGACAGTCTTTATTAAAAGTGCATAGTTTTCAGAAAGATATACATGTGATTATCGTTTAAAGGTGAATTATACTTGTAATACATTAACTACATTGTTGAACAGCTTCTTGTCCACATTCAGTGTTCTGTGGAGGGTGAATTCGAGGTTCTTTGTCATCACTGACAGGAGGCTCTGCTTCAGATGTTATTGGTTGTGGTATTGCTTGTTCTTCCTGAGTTTTTTGTTCTGAGGTCACCGGTGTTGAAGTTACCTTTGTTGTACTTTCTTGTTCAGTAGTTTCTTGCTGTGGAGATGCTTGTTCTGGATTTTCTCCAAAGATTTCTTGATTTTGAGGTTCTTGCTCTGGATTTTGTTCCTGTGGAGTTTCTTGCTCTGGAATTTCTTGCTCTGCATTTTTTTGTTCTCCCATTTCCTTCACTAGAGGTTCTTGCTCTAGATTTTGTTGCTGTGGAGCTTCATTGGCTGGAGATTCTAGCTCTGTATGTGCATGTTCTAGGTTTGTTTCTGTGATCGTATTTTCTGTCATGGTTTGTCCTGGTCTCTTTAGCCCAACTGTGGTTGTGAACATCCCCTTATACTTCAGTCTTTCGTCCTTCTTCTTCTCCTCCATTCTCATGGTGAGGACCGCCAGGTCCTTCTTGACCATCTTCTTCATACCTGGGTCCAGGTCCAGCACCCTCTGAAAGTCAGCTCTGGCCTCTGCCTCATTCCACACCTCCAGGTGAGCTTTACCCCGCAGGTAGAAGGCTTTCATCAGTCCTGCACAGCATTAACCAGTGCTTAATGTGCATTTTTACCAGTGCTTAATATGCAAAAAACACATCCTCCTGCATGTGCTTGTATTACTCTTGTCATAATTTTTATCTTTTGTTTTTAGAACCGGTTGTGGTGCATCACTGTGTGTAAAACATGTTTGAAAAACAATAAAAATATATTTAA
>JAOYMR010000012.1:12472039-12489189 GCA_025802075.1 Tenebrosternarchus preto | reverse complement strand
GTATTTTATGGTTCCTCTGAGGTATTCCATTGTTCTGTTTGTTGGCCATAACTATAAATTTGATCATCATGGAAATGATGTTATTGCTGTTAGGATAAGAGGCTTGCAGCACACACTAGTACATCCACTCCACTTACACTGAGGCAAAGATCAACCCCCAAACTGCCTACCTCGTAGCGGAAAATGTATCACCATGGCGGATTCTTAACGTGCTATAATTATACGTAAATCAGGAAATGAAAACCTGTAGAGTTTAAGCAATAAATCTCGCCACTGGCTGTGGAATTGCAACACAATAGCAGACTTTGGAGTGAGTGGGTGTGCGACACAGAGAGGAGTTAATGTTTGGTTCCTGCAGGTAGGCCAGAGTTACATTACATTCTATTGCATCTCACGTTCCAGCACAGATATGTATAGTATCGCACAGCCTTGCTGAAGACTGCAGTATGGGAATGGCCTCTGCGTCAACTAGCGCTTCTGTACGAACTCAGTACTATTCACAATCGAGTGAGAAACACTTATTCGTTGCGCGTTCAGTAACGCGGCTCCACCGTTACTTCAGGAATGCGAAATATTTGCTACTGTGAGGGCCCGTAATTGAACACAGGAGGCTATCATTCTAGAGTCACTGCGAAGGCCCGAGTATAGCGGACGCCGGTTTATTCCTGAAATCTGACTGGTGGAAAAAAACGTAGCTTGAGTGAGAGATGTTGTGCCAACACCCACATTTTATGTAGACTCCTGACTACCAGGTGGTGCGGTATCGAAACGTTGGTGTTCAGTCACACACCCAAACATTCCAAATATTTGACAACTGCGTAATCGCACAGCATTTTCAAAATTATGTGTTTTTTTTTTTTTAAAGGGTGGTGTGATGAAGCAGAATAACGCAGTTTGGGGGGTTTGTTGTTGCTTTGTTTGTTTGATGATCGTGACTCAAAAAATGAATAATTCTAAAGAAACCAGTCCTGCTTGCAGTCTAATGCCAATTCTGCTTTGGCTATTGATGTACTTTTCAAGTGCATAATGTGTCAGTATAGATAAAATACCTGTACAGTAATATTTTCAATACACAGCAAAAACCCATTACAGGCGCAACTCACAAACTAAGCAAATAATAACACAAAAAATATTGCTAAGAATTCAGTTAAAAATATTGTAAACATCTGCAATTTGTGCAGTGTCTATTACCTTAGCCTAAAAGGTTCATACTGTTTCAATAAGAAAAGTATTTAGTAAAATACTGTCAGTGTGTATTATTAAATCCTCAGGGCAACGCTTAGTTACTAAAGAGAGAATAACCATGTTTTATTTTGCCTTAGTGTGGTGTTGGGGGTAGGGTTTGGCTCTCAGTATAAGTTAATGGCATATATACCAACCATTAAACTGAACGCAATTCATATCACCTTTGATTTTGTTTTGTAATTTGTCTACCTTTTTGCCCCGTTCAAACACTGGATACAGATGTAGATATTTAGTAGATCTTGTACACAGGGCTGAGGACACATTAATCCGGCACTTAAATGGATTCCAGGAATCTATCACTTCACTACAGGCAAGTGCTGTCCTGCACGAGTGCAGAGAGGCAGCACTGCTGGGGGAAACTCTTCATGTCAGTGACTTTGCAGAGCAAAAGAATTTGTCTTCTCCCATGTCTTTTATGCAGTTCAACCAAGTTTTTTGTAAAACTCCAAAATCAGTCATTTTTATACAGTATCTGCTGGAGAGAATGTTTTATGCCTTATAGATAAAAACGATGAAGGTAATTGTTTATAGTTTTAATTCACCCTACAAATCACCAACTTAAAAGCAACTTCTTACACACATTTGCTTTCAAATGGTGACACTATGCCTAACGACCTGTTCTGCCAGCATTCAGTAATATCTTTTTCTTGGCATCACACCCTGTTCATTCCTCACAATAATAATATTCTGATATATTTTCCAGGACTAAGCTGAACACAGTGTTCATGAAACAGGGGGATTAAGTCTTTGACTGTTTTCTCCTCTCGGATGCCTTCATCTGTCTGCCTTTATCTTTCCTCTTCTTGAGCCCTTCCAGCAGTCCTGTTTTGGCTGCTCCCGCCGCGCCCTGTTTACTGGCAGACAGCAGCATCCAGCAGAGGCAGCATTAGTGTGCTGTACCTTTAAGAGCTGCCTTTCTCTGCAGAAAAGAACTGATTAGTGGTCCTGGCAGCCAACCACATGCACTGTTGCGTGAAGGCTTGGACCAATGAGAGATTCTGCTGGGTGGAGGTTACAAAACCAGCCTGAACCCAATGACTCAGCACAGGCGAGTGCGTGCGAGATGACACTTAACAATGATTTAAAGAGCTAGCGCTCGCTGTCTGCAAAGTAGGTGCGGGTGGTGGGGGGGGCTTAAGGAAAAAGCTTGGTTTCTCAGCAGCTAAACGTGGAGAGCAGAGTCCTGTGACACTGCAGAAGAAGGGAAGTTTGGGGTTTTGGAGCATTGGAACGTTTTCAGAGAGGGCCACACCTTTGCAGTCCCAGACAGACCATGATTCAGCATTATCCATTCTGACACAGACCCACATGACTGAGATCCATGACTATTTAAGAACAGGGACTTGCAGGCGATACAAAGCAGTTCAGATGCCTTTGATTTCAGAATATTGTAATAACATATTAACAGACAGCGAAAGCAGGAAGATTTAACCTGTAGCAGTAGCTTAAACTTAAAACAGGTACAAAGTCCTCTGTCATGGGCAGCAGAAGTCTCTAGATCTATTGTTGTTTGTTGTTTTGTTCACAGTCATTGTCATCAAGGCAACACCGCGGTGACAAGGTTCAAGTTTATGCACCATACCTCTTTAAACCACAGTGCACATTCTAGCCTGGGCTGATGGGAAGGGTTTTTAAGAAATGCCTCTTTGTTCAATTGCAAGTTTCGATCGGTCTGCTTCCTGCTTTGGCAGCCAGCAGGCCACGATGTGAGAATCACATGTGCTTAGAACAGTTCCTTCATACACGTGAAAGGAGATTCCCTTGCTAAAATAACACTCCGCTCACCTGAACATTTCAGATGAAACCCCTTGTTTTTTGTGAGTTCTTATAAAATTTGGCTAAAATAAACCTACATCACTTGTTTCCTATAAGATCGACACCAGACCCTGTTGTCTATGCCTGTGAGAAGTCCAGACACAGTAATGCACCAAAGTCCAGCTGTGGATCTGCCAGGCCCTGCAACCATGAACATCGATGACTCTTAAAACAAACTGACGTGACAACATCTCCCACTTCACTCACTCACAGCCTGTGCAGATCAGATGGCTTGTGTTTTCACAGATATTTTCAATCAAGTCTCTGTAATACTATGCTCAGGACAAGCTGGCGTGTTCCAGCTGTCTATTCTCTCAGATCTATGACTAGGAAACACTTGGAAAGTTCGGATATGTTAACTGTACTACGTCTAACTTCCAAGGCCCAAAACAAGTTGATTATTGCATGAATAGTCCAATAGCTTTGAAGGTGCTGCCCCTGGAACGTCTGGAACGCTGCGTCAGAGCAGTGTTTACTGCAGCCCAGGCTCTGAGCGGCTGCTCCGAGCAAGCCAGAGCTCGAACACAGTCATCTGGGCGTGTGCAGTTTCATCCACAGCTGAGCGAACCACACCATAAGGCAGGCCCTAAACGGAGTGAAGCGTGGGTAAAAACTTCACACACGTCGGCTTGAGACCCGCGGATACTTTGAACGCCGTCTTTGCCGCTCACCGAGAAATGATGAGACAGGCAGAGCAGCAATCGTCTTCAAGCCTTCAGCAGCCGCTCTGGGGAAGCCGCCGTCAGCAACAGACCCCTGTGGGCTGGGAGGATATAGCGCAGAACGTCAAAATGTCAGAGAAGTTGGTGCTCCTCGCTTTGAACAGACCACCGTACAGCTGTATCTGTTGTTGCACAAACGTACTGTGCTAGTGAAGATTAGCCCTTTAAATAATGGTTGGATCCTCTGTTGTGATACTGCAGTATCTGTAGCGACTTTGAACTCACTGTCAATGGTAAACAATCCTCAATAACATTTGCTTAAATTTCTCTTATTGACTCCATTTTTGTAGACAATCAAAAGACAGTGGATGATTATTAAAAGTACTGTGTGCACACACACACACACACACACACACACACACACACACACACACACATCAAGTTACATATTTAAAGATATATAATTAGCTGAAACCCAATACAGTAGGTATTATCTATATGCTATTTATAAAAAAACTTCTTTTACATTATTTTTTTAATAATCTCCAATTATAATACTATTCATTTTAATAGGACCAAAATACATAATACATTTACAAATAACCATAATAAAAATAGCCAGAGAAACTTTTCTTGAAAATATTTATTTATAGTATAATAAATATCTTAAATTACAATGTATAACTAGTCATTTGTATAAAACTCAACATGATGATATAGAGCTTCTATATTGAAAAGAAGTAGCCGTACTCTTAAAGTGCATTTCTGAAGTCTCTTGTGCTCATGGAAAGCATGTCATTACATTTGCCCCAGTCTGAACTCTGGTGCCAGGCAGGTGAACTCTTGCCCTTGGCATGTAACCAGGCTGCCAGTGGGGGTGAAGATTTAAGGGACATTTGGCTTTTTTTTTCCATACGCAAGGCCAAGGCCTAGTTAGATATGATTATCCTTGCCTAATTGAACGCTCTCTTCTTGGACATGCAGAGAGAAGCTTGTGGTACACCTCCTGCTCGAACACAGCCTGCACCAGCCACAGACGTCCTGGATTTCGTTATCAGGGCGTCAGCTTGATGTTAACTGAGGCAGGCAACCCAGAAGAAGCGTAGCAAGTGTAAACCACGACAATACATGGGCCTAATGATAAACCACAGTGTGTTCCAGGGAGAGGAGCTGGGCGAGCGTGATCTGTCCTGACGGCTTATTTCCAGTCGGTTAGGACTACAGCGACGCATTACCTTATCAGTTCCAACCAACGCACAGCAAAACGGCATTGATTAATCTACCGTGAGTGATTTCACTGTTCGCATGGATGCGTGGACCCTGCAGGGGAGAGGGAAACTGGTAATGAAATGGCAGACCTCAAGGAATCAGTTCTGAGCCCCGAGATTCCACTCTATACCCGGGATCCTGCCGCTTTGCAGGCCGACACTGGTGCTTGGCCAACCAGGAGCTGCGGGTTCTGTCCTAAAGGAGAAATGATCGACATGTTGCATAATGGCACAGGTTGCTGGAGGTGTGGTTGGAACTGGCAGGGCATGTGGTGAAGTGCCAGTGTGTCGGAGCCACATTCCTCTGCCCGGCATGCTCAGCCTAGCCACAGCACTCTGTCAGGCAAGTCTGTACCTATTGCTCCTATACTCTCTCTCTCTCCCTCTCTCTCCCTCTCTCTCTCTCTCTCTCCCTCTCTCTCTATAACCCTTGCTACATATCTTCTTGACTACAGTAACGTTTATCTAGTGCGGGGCATCTTGCTGCAGTTTCACACTCATTCGTTTTCATTTAATCTGGGGCAAAAGTGCTGTTTTGGTAATCCGAGATCTGAGGCAGCCTCGGAAGTGTTGCAGTTGTTGCTGTGTCAGCCCCCTGCGCTCTCTGCCACGAGGTCACAGCCATTCCAACATCCTGTCGCTCCCGCAGAGCGGAGAACGAGCCTCACTCCGCCTCTCACACCTGCCTGAAAACAGACGCCTCCACCCCCCCTCACCCCCACCCTCGCGATGCACACAGCTGACGGTCTTACAGTCTGACATGGATCCAGCAGTGAAGTCAGCTGATTTTCCACAAATAGAAGCCACTGCTCCAGGTATAGCATAGCGCTCCACTCCACACTGCACGTTTATATAACCTGGCAGGCAGGCAGGCAGGCACCAAGAAGGCAGCACGTTGCCTGGTGGTGACACTGCCCCACCCCCGCTCCTCCACCTCCCCGGTTCACGGAGAGGACCTGGAGCACCTGGGCAGGCGTGTGTACGCGTGTGTGTTAAGTGATTCTCCCAGCACTCCCTCCTACTCACAACCTCATCTGTTCCTTTCACTTGGGTTCCACTACAGTGCCCTCCTGCAACCTATGGAGATGCAACACATGTGACCAGTGATGACTATTTATGGTTACAGCGAAGAGTAAAAGTTCCACGGGGTTGAGTGAGAGACTCAAGCTGTTCCATGAAGCAATGACCTTTCCGTCCATACGCCAGGCGAATGTAAGGACCATATCAGCGTTCCTCTTCCTGTACTGGTCATGTGACTGACCCTGCAACAGGATCTCCTCCACCAGTGCGGCTTCTGATGGCTTTATGCATGTAGCAGGATGCGAAAGCACTTTCTCCCCAAAGTGAAACTCGACCCAGGAAGAATGCAAGCAATTCCTCATAGAGATACAAACCAGGCCACTCGGACTGCACTGGAGTGTAATGCTGAGAAGACCAAGATGACTTCCTTTCCCCTTTCGGTTAAGTAATCATGACTGCTGACCAATGGCATATGAGGGAAAGTGAAATTCATATAATTCAGCCATTTACCACACAAACTCATAGCCAGAGAGTGGAGACCAGATCGGGAGGAACTACAAACTAAGACATTACTAGAACGTAACAAAGGCTTTGAAATAGTTGAGGTTTTGGCAGAAACAGGCCAGTTCATTCCTGCATTCAAGTTGCTCTGAGGGGTTTTGTTTTTTTTATAAAACAAAAAAACAGGAATCTGGCAGCATGTTTTTTGGTTACTGCAGCAGAAGAAAATTTACACACCACATCAGTTGTACAAGAATTCAATCACACAAATGTTCAGTACATACTGTTTCTTTCTTGTGTCATCAGTAACTAAAAACAAATATAGTGAAGAGGAGGCTGTGCTGGTATTCTGACACACCCCTATGGTAACTAGGTTACCTTTATATACATATTATAGAAAACAAATCAAATCAAGCTCTGAGAATCATTGTCTCAATGCAGTTCTAGTTCTGGTGAATGTAAAACACTAGTTAAAGAAGGTTTACTTTAGGTGAAATTTTATAAATATGACATTTTTAAGGCCCAGACAAAACTGCTCCTGGAAATTAATAGTGATAGATTAGAGACATTACAAGAGCCTCATAGTGAAGTGCAGCAAAAAACCAAAAAACCCAAAAGGTTTGTCTCCATGCTGCAGATTCAGGCCTCCCATTTGTGGATTTGATGAGTTTGTGGTCTCAGAAAGGATTTGTGACCTATCAGTACAAAATTAAGTCTATGTGAAAGGCATCCATTAGTTAAATTATTCTGGCCTATTCTGGCCTGGTCTGAAGACTGCTGGAGGGGTGTTGGGTTACACTGCAGTAAAGTGCAGGGTGCAGAGCACTCTTTCTTTACCCTTGGCTGACTACAATACATTTAGTGGGAAACACTGATCCCACATACAGACATTTGTAATGAATGTCATGAGAAGAATACGATTGTGCCTGGAATGTCTATTTTCATTTCTGCAGCAACTGCTGGACTGTTTTGTGTTGTTGTTTTTGTTGTTGTTTATGATGCAATCCTGGGAAGGAGAAGCGGTTTCAGTGGGTTGTCCCCTAATAAAGAAAATTACAATCACATGTATGCAGCTGGCCTTCCAAAAGTTTGCTCCAGTCCACAGCCCCCTACACTGAGGGCTTTTATACGTGTAGTGTGTCAGAGTGGCTGCTATAGCCTGTATGTATGAGTTAACTGGAATAAGAATGATTATATTTCCTGAACCTCTAGCTAGGTGCTTTATTTGGTTGTGTGTGCTGTTCATTTAACTTGGATTAAGGTTCTCCCACTCCCCAGTCACCAAATCCTAACCCCATCCCCGAGGGGATGAGGTGCCCATGTGGTGGCCACAAACTCTCCCTTCCCCATCCATCTCCTTACATCCGATGCGTTTCTTAAGAACGGCAGACAGAGGCCGCGCAAGTCCCTGCACGCACTTCCAGTATAATACACAGTTCAGCTGTGGGCTGATGAGTGAGACTTTCAGGTTCTCACCTAAAAAAGACACTGTAACACACAGATTGTTACTTACTTCTCTGTTAAGTGTTTGAAATGATCTATCTGTAGCGTAGGGCCTCCGTGCAGCAGTCACCCAGCTTTCATCTAGAAAAAGCTGGTGAGCAGAGTGCACAGCATAGCTGCACTTTCTCTAATCTGCCATGCACTATTCAGGCTATGGGCTTAACTGTCAGTCTGATCATTAGGGCTGAGTGCCAAACCCCCCGTGCGATGGTAGTGGTGAGCCAGTGCAAGGATGGTGATGAGCTGGGGGCCCCGAGGGCTGCAGACATCTCGACCCCTGCTGACCCCTGCTTTAGGTGAGGGGGTTTCTTGGCCTCTTGCCCTGTGTGCTGTCTGTCAGCAATCATACCAAGCAGTCCATGGCACCACACAATGATAAAACAGATCTCCACCACAGAGAGAGGACACCCCAACACCCGCACCCGCACCACCACCACCGCCGCCGCTGCCGCCGCGAAACAAAGACTCGAGCAGGTCAGATCGTTCAAGCATCACCGGTTCCTTTTTCTTATCCATTGCTCAGGCTCAGCAGTCAGGGGAGGAAGAATGCAAGATTCCAGCACCAATTTGTCCACCGATCTGGTCTCTTTCTACACAGCCAGACAACATGTCACATTAGATTAGGTGTCCTACTGTCTGTCTCAATTAAGTCTGTGCTCTGCCCAGGGAAACTGAGTTCTTCCCAAACAAGAGAGAGAGAGAGAGAGAGAGAGAGAGAGGAAGAAGAGAGAGAAGGAGGGAGAGAGGCTAAAGAGAAAGAGTGAGAGAGGGAGTGTTTTTAACCTGACCACACCTAATTTGCCTGCGTCATTTATGTGATGAGAATTTGCCAAAGGCCACAGCAAATATTTGTTGCTTGAGCTGAGAACAGTCACACCTGCATAGTGGAACTGCAGAGCAGTGTGTGCAACAGGCCATGCAGCACAGGAGTCATCAGCCATCTACAGTTCTGTGTCCTACAGAGCAGTGTCATGCACCAGGGAAGGAAGTCCTTAAATCCTCAATCCTCACTTTGGTCTGTTTTGGTCATTTATCATGTTTTAATAATAATTGTTATTTTCCTTTATAATTAATAACCAAAAGGATTTGAGCAGTTTGGAGCTTTCAGTGGAAAAGCCAGACAACCACCTCCATACACTTCTGCACCACTGACCCGAGTTTGATACTGAAAGCTGAAGTCATCACCAAATCGGGGTAATTTCAGGGTAATTGTTTGCCAGGTCCTGTAGCCGTGGTGACGTTATCTGCTGTAACATGCGGTGACTGACCTCGCGATACGATGATAACGAAGGCATGTGCAGTCGTACGACGATCTCGGAAACTCTGCAGCTGTGCGAAATTGCAGTCTTTCAGGCATGTCGTGATATCCAATGCATGCGTTCAGAGCTAGTGTAGGGTTTCCACTCAAAATAGGTGCTAAATATAATCTTAGTTTCCGAGCCAAAGAGAGAGAGGACCACGTCACTGTGCCAGTCAAGTGTTGATTGGTTTCTCTCATGCGTACAGTAGCTTACCATGCTGCCATCTACTGAACAGCATCTGGACAAAACTGCTGAAACCGGCTTCCTGCAGCCACACCAGCCATATTCAACGCACAGTAATTCTGCTAAAACCTTAGGACCATAAAACTGATTGACAAAGTTAACAAAAGTAATCCACAGTAATTCATTTACATGAACTCACAAATTGGATTGGTGTATTTGGTCATCATTTTAAATTTAGGTCAGTTTAGCATATGAGCCCTGTCAGATTTAAACTATCACACCCGTAAAAACACTCCATCCATTAAGTCCTTAGAGGACACTGAGAAGAGCGTCAGTGTCTGGGAAACAACCAACCAACAGACAATAGGCCAACGAATATTATATCAAACAAGGCAGAATAAAAAACTCACATGTACAGAAATATAAAATAAAAATATTAAAAAATTAGAAAATCCCCGAATATGGCGATTTATACTCATTTTGGTGCCATGATTTGATATCATTTTTGGGGCCATGTTTAATACTATGACATTATAAATTACACTCTGGCGTTAAAAATTCTCCCTCTTTTTTGGATAAATGGAATTGAGCATCAGCTGTTAGTAAATGTACTGCTAAACACACTGCACAGTTATCGTTCAGATCTTAGATCTTCGTCAACACGAGGAAATATCCGTCAACGCAGCTTGAGCGCCCCTAGTTCGTCCAAAAACTTTTGTCCGTGTTTATTAGTCCACTCTGATTTTCCACTAGATGGCACTGTGGGAGTTTCACAAATTATGCAAAAGCGATTTAGCGCTGTTCATACCTCTTTATCTATAGAGGTTCTTAATAATGTGATTCATCCAGCCTGTGTCTGTCTACTTCAAAATTGCACTATGGATGGACACTGCAAAATAGCAACGGGGTAGATAACATTCAGTGTTTTTAATTGGCTCTCAGTGGAGCCAGCGCTGGAATATGGAAGCAAGCAATCACATCCTGTTAGGAGTTAAGTGAATGTGACCTCGAATCAGCCAAGTCTTAACAATTATCTTCTGAAAAAAAGAACACCGGATTTACTTTAAAGGGCAATTCAATTATACCAATCAAATTAGTGTGCTGATTTCAAAGACCTGTTTCTTTTATTAATCCCCAAGCCATGCCCAGTAAAGCAGATAAGATTCTTACACAAATACAACCCATAATTGAAGCATTTGACATCACCATTTAATTTCAGTGTACCAAAATATCTCAAAAATGCTGCTTACCAAGGCACCTGAGATGTCAGTTTTATGACATTTGGCAGAACAGCTCACGTGTTCATCAGTATGAAAGTACAGACGTTCCCTGGGAATCGAACCCACGACCTCTGTGTTGGTAGCACCTTGTTCTAGCTGCTCTACCAGGTGAGTTACAGGAGGGAGAGGCCGCGCAAGCAGGGTAAACAGGAGTCTGTGCGGCACGGCTCCTCCTCTCGGCGCTGTCTATCTGGGTAAGCGTCAGCAGAGTGAGTGTGTGCAGACTGTCTTGTCTAATCAGAGGACCCACACACTCACCAGGCTCTGCCTGCAGGCTACAGTTATACTGGGGAGTGTCCAATTTAAAAAAAAAAAGAAAAAAGATTTTAGGCCTGTAATGAATGCTGAAACAAACAAACAATAATCATTCAGGCAGTGCATTAGCAAATGTTATGTAATATCAAAACATGTGCTACTCTGTGTGTTTGTTTAAAGAAAAATACATCTACATCTACAGGGAACAGTTTTCAAGTAAACGTATAACCTAAAAACTTCAAATAAATTATTTTAATTGTCCTGTATCCGTCATGTAGATAATTTGACAAATACACACAGATTTGGAGAAAAAATATTAGTTATAAATTATGAAAATTCAGAAAAAGACTGGTGTACTATCCAGCCTGTGTTTTTAGTGAAAAGCCCCAAGCTTCCCAGCCACCCCAGCCACCACAAGTGCCCCTTCCAGCAGTTTAGACAACTTACACACAACACATTCCATCCTACAGCAAGGAGGCTGAGAGAGAACTCTCAGAACGTTCTAGAACAACGTGCGCTGGGATGTTACAGATCATTACCATCATTGCCCTGCTTTCCAGATGCTTCTTAGACACTAAGGAGAATTACTTCATGGAAACTTTGTGTCTATGTTCCCTGGGATATTCTTCGTTTGTCAGTTCATGTGCAGGGCATTTTTAATGGCAAAGCGATCAGCTCAAGACTACACAAGTGTTCCCGATAATCAAGGGTTTGATGGAATGAGATATTGGAAGCACCAAAAAAACAAAAACAACAACTGGAAATTAAGGTGGTTCTCGGTGAGGACCTTAAAAATCCTGGAATTATCCATAGCTGAGTACATCGCATCTGAAACACCATGACTGCTCATCGTGTAAAGCTGCACTGTTAGGCAGCAGCTCACGTGACCAGCATGTCCTGGTGGTTGTTGTGTCCCCTTTCCATCAACGAGCAGCTTTCTCTGAAGCCCACTAGGGGCCACACCATCACCTGGTGTAGGACCTCTGCCAGTTGTAGATGGCATGGATGTTGTGTGAGCAGATGGGCAGCTTCTTACAGGTGCTGACGCTGCGGTGCCGGAACACTTTGCTCACCCCACCCAGACCCCTGCGCCGGGCCGCGTGCTCGGCCCGCTCCTCGGCGGCGAAGAAGTCACTGGTAGCCCTGAAGAACTCCAGAAGGGCCTGGTGGCTCCAGAGCAGGGGCCCCTCTCCCGGTGCAGTGAAGCCACAGTGGCCCCCATACCTGCTGAGAAGCAGGAAGAAGTGGGGGTTGCCCTCGAAGAGCTCCAGGGGCAACGTGGCCCGAGGATCACCACGTACGGGATCATCCCTGCTGCAGATGCACAGCACAGGGATGGCCACCTCGTCCACATCTCTCAGCGGGTCGTTGCGCTCCCAGTAGGCTTCCCACGCTCCGTCTGCCGACAGGCCCTTTGGCCCGGCCCGACAGAACAGTATCTCCTCCATGGCTCTCAGAGAGGAGCTGGAGAACAGGCTGTCTGTGTGCACCACCTCCCTCAGGACAGTCCTGTACCTGCAGGAAAGCCCCAAATACAATAATCAGCAATCCGTTCCTGACACAAGCTACTGGACTCACAAACCACCCAGACCGAATTCACAGAAATCGATAGTCCTTAGACAAACATAGACGGTCACAACAGAAAGTATTGAGTTTCAATTTGAAGAGCTTCGGGTTAATGTATTTGAAAATGGCTTTTGTCCGCGCATTTTATTTCGCATATGTCTGTACCTGCTGAGGCAGAACTTCTGGTAGAGCAGCAGGGTCTGCTGGAGGAGCAAGGAGGGGCCGCTCTCGAACCAGCTCTGGCAGCGGAACACGGGCGAGAGGCAGGCAGCTGCCGTTATGTAGCTGGACGAGCCACACTCTCCCAGGTAGGAGAGGAGGAGGCCGGAGCCGGTGCCCTCGCTCACGGCGTAGAGGCGGCCGGCGGGCTGGCGGTAGCGGATGTAGCGCACGGCCTCACTCAGGTCAGCCGGATCACCGAACTCCTGCAGCCTGAGCGTGCAGAGGGGTGTGCCATTTTGCCCACGGCGATTGAACACCACAGGGAGGTAGCCATGCCCCAGGGCCGCTTCGCAGAGCTGTGGAACACGCACACACACACACACACACACACACACACACACACACACACAGTGATCCAGGGTCAGGCAGGGCACAGGTGACATAGATGTTTCTTCACCACATTCCAACTGTTCCAACCCCCCCCCCCCCTCATAAATACATGGCTTTGGACAGTATACATCCACGCCCTGAATATTCCACTGCGTTCTGAAACATGTCAGTGACCCAGATCTTTTTGAAACAAGCCAACCAGCAAACCATGTAATTGTAGCCTGCACTGCTCTGTATTTTTCCTTTTTAAACGGCGGGGACGTGTGGAATTTCCGTCACAGGGTCTCGAGACACCAGGAGAAAAGCCGTCTTGCTGCCTTCCTCCACATTCCGCACGTGTTCGAGGACTTGGAGGAGCAACCAAGAACACGGGCCGGGAGTCGTAGGGAGGAGCACGTCAGCACTCTGCTACCATCTTCCCTCAGTACACGACAAGACACAGAGCTGCTGGGCCAAGACAAAACAGCAGTGCTGTATATCACAGTCAGACAAAACCAAACCCACACATCGGCTTCTTTCGTGACATCACGCGTCACATGGTAGCGGCGTGTGCGTCAGCGGAGTACAGAGATGCTTCATCTGACCCCTTTCTGACATGCATCATTACTTTGGCATGTGTCACAAGGACCAGGGTACTGAGCCCGGCTTGGAGAGCACGGCTCTGACTCAGGAACTGTACGAGACGACTGCAAAGTAACGTGACCGGTGGGGGTTTCATGGACAAGCAGCCAGCACTGATGCAACTGTGCACATCACCAGGAGCCATTACACTGAGGTTAGAGGTCCTAGAATCTGCGTCACCACTGCCAAACTCCCTCCTGGAGACCAGAATCAACACAGTAAAGCAGTCTGGCTTGTGCTCAATGAAATATTTTCCGTTATATTTTCTCCTCACGCAAGGCACTTTGTAAAGTTGTTTTAATTTTTTTTTTTTTTTTTTACACAAATAAAGTGTGTTATCATGATGCTCTCAGAGTGACTTGTTTATAAAGTGCATTAAGCATTTTATAAAACCAGATGTTCTCAAAGTTTAATTAGAATGATCAAGTCATTCATATCCTGTTTTGTCAAATGAACACAATGTGAGATTGACTTCTTCCTTTCTGTGTAGTCAGTCAACTTGGGCCTCTTCCCCCCCAGGGAAAGCAAGATGAATTCAGACAGATGAACTCTTAAGGTGGCTGTAATTTATGCACCAAACATGTGAATCTTAAATATTAAACTGCAAGAATGTTTCTAATGTCATGATTTAAATAGCATCTTAAATCTTTCAAAGCAGCACAACTGCTGAGCGACTGTGTCAAATCAGTTGTAATGGTGCAAAACTACTGTAAAAATATTAATTCTTTTACATGTATCTCGTGGAACCCATATATACTTGAAGGTTCCTCTGGAACAGTTCTACTGATGTCACAGCATGACCGCTTCCCAGCTGAAGCTAAAGATTTAAAACCCCCAGGTTTTTCTAAATGCATCTCTCTGAAGTGCATCAGGCATTTACTGTCAAACTGGGCAGTGCTTTCAGTTGAAGCAGAATGCTCTATGATCCCTTAGAGCCAGTGACCATGATCCCTTAGAGCCAGTGACCATGATCCCTTAGAGCCAGTGACCATGATCCCTTAGAGCCAGTGACCATGATCCTGCAACTCAGCACAGGTGTGCCGACAGGACACGCTGGATTGGCCTCACACCTTTGTGCATCACTGCAAAGCACCCATACATGGCATGGAAGCATCATCATCATCATCATCATCATCATCATCATCATCATGCCTGCCACACCAAGAATAAAAGAACTCTCTACATCTTGTTTCTTTTAGAGGGAGACTGTAAGGCTTAGAGTTCACTTTCCATAAGAGTAAAGTAAGGTAGGAACGTGTGGAGGTTGAATGAAACTACAGCGTTTATAGTCTTGTATGCATGGGCTAAAAATATCAAAGCACACACATTCATATGAATATATGAGAGAGTGAGAGAGAGTGAGAGAGAGAGATTCTAATCCTGGAAACCTTGGGTACTTCACTACAGTTATTTTTAATATTGCTACATCTTTTACTATAGTACACTGCTGTTGCTCACCTGGAATCTAAATGTTCTTATACACATATATCGTGTTAGGCACTGCCACACAGGAGTCTCTTCGTTATGACAGATAGCATAAAGACGACTGCCATTTGATTAACAAATCATTGCCAGTGAAATTTAAGTCATTCACCTATTTCAGGAGCTAAGAGACGCCTCTCACGCAATACGACACTGTGCTCCCTTCGATGGATTTTGCATAACCCTACCTTTCTCTTGCACAAAATGAGATTGTTAAATACACACTGTGCCATCAAAAAGAAGAATAACAAGACATTATTTTTACATTACCCCGTTATTACCTTTCGTACGTTGCAGGTGATTTTTCCAAAAGAGTTTGGGATGATTAAAAGAATGGGGCTCGTGGGATTACTGGCGGTCCTTCTCCTCTTGTTATCTGCCGCACCAACACCAGCCCAGTCTAAAGCTACCAGTCCTTCGTCATTTAGCTGTAAATGATCTCGGATGAAATGAATAGCCGAGTCATATGGCCAGAAAATACCGAAAATAGTCTGTAAATACGGACTCGATCGCCAGCTCCATGCCGGTATTGGCACGTTTTTACAGAAACTCAGGCAGTGTTTGAGGAGATAGTTTGCTAGTGCGGAGGGTTTGCAGATCAACGCGACACTAGGTGATTCATCTGGCCCCTTCAGTTCCCTCTGAGTCCCAGTGCCACGGTCTGATACGCATCTCTCACCGCACCTTCTGTTCTCGCGTCGTGGAATTTCAGGCTCCTGGAACAGCGAACGTGACTGATTCTCCATTGCAAAATATTTTAGAACTGGCCAGATTGTGGCCACCAATATGAGAACACAAACAATGCAAATCCATTCCAGCATTTGAACGGCTTTTCAGATCGAAATGAAAGAAAACCAGCAGTGGTGACTGAGGCGGTCGATTAAAATAGATCAGTTCGAAAGAAACAAGCCTAACTGCATCGAAGACACTCTTTTGTAAACGCACACCTCACGGGCAAACATTTTTGGGGGGGAAAGACGTGAATACACTCTCTAACATCGGCCATTCAAAGTTCAAAGTAGTTTTAAAGACCGATGCCTTTCGCTCTGGTCCAACTGATCGCCGAAATCGTAAAATCGCGTTTGCTCATTTCTGGAGAAAACTCTATTGACACCTGTGTCTAATACGATTACATTCGTTTTAAAACAAGGCAATATCCTGTCGTACCGCCATTACTTTTTAAAATAAAGCGCTCCCACTGCCTCTTTGTGAGCAGTGTGCTGCAGGTTATGCAATTGCCCGTCTCTCGCCGTCACCTTTAAAAAGCCAGTACCAGACGCTGGGTAGTCCCTCCAGCACACAATATGTACAGAGCGTTATAATTTCATACGCCTGCGACATACAAGTCCTGTTGCCTCACCGAGTGTCAGGTCGTTTTGTTGAATAGCGTCCAAACTCAGCAGTACGTTAAAAGTGAATAATCTCGCCTCGTCTGAACGGGCTGTTACTGAGTCAGTGTAACACCTCTCGTATGAATTCCGCTTATTGTTGTCTAAAGATTTAGCAGACGTTAGTTCCAAGTCTTTTCCGCGTGGCGTTTGTGTGTACTGTCTACATCAGGGTTTTTTTTATCAGCGTTAAAAAATCTATACCTTTTTTTCGATCACATTTATTTTTATATATAATGATTTTATGATTTGGTGCAATCCATGTATTTATACTTAAGTACAATCACACGCATCACTCTGAAGAGCTGAACTCTGGAGGATGAGGTGTATATTATGTAATCTTAGTAACAAGCCTGTTGTGAACTATTCCTAAAAATGTCTAACTACCACACTGGCACGTCTTGTGGGAGGCTTTTCTAAAACTCAGCAGTCAGGAAACAATCTTATATTATAATATAACCCCTTTTAATCTATAGGAATAGACAGAGTTTTACATTTCAATGAAAAA
>JAOYMR010000012.1:12436263-12447929 GCA_025802075.1 Tenebrosternarchus preto | reverse complement strand
CCCCCCCGCCCCCCCCCGCTCCCCCCCGCCCCCCCGGCCCGCCGGCGCCCCCCCCCCCCCCCCCCATGGCGGAGACCCACCAACAGTTCTCCTCTTCTTAACACCCCCCCCCACCCACCCCTCCAGTCCTGTCCCCTACCTTGAGGAAAGCAGCTCCAAGACATGCACTAATCAAAGATGGAAAAGCTTCCCGTAACGCTCTGGATCGTCTGGAATTTTAATGACAATCCCTCCCTTCAACAAAGTGATTTACTTGGCGACTGCCTGGCCTAAAGCCTGTGAAGTGCATGGAGGTGCTGGAGGTGCCTCTGTTGTAGTCAGCATGTTGTAAAGGACGAAGATAGAGAGGGAGAGAGATAAAGTGAGACAAAGTGAGACAGGAACAAAAAGCACTGAAACGAGCAAGAACACTCAAGTAGCGAGACAGCGAGACAGACAGAAAGACAAAGTGAGAAAGGCCTTAGGACGGCCTTTCCATGCATTTTCCAGAAAGAGCCTCAAGCGGAGGGAGAGAAAGGGAGATGGAGTGGAAAACGTCCACGTCTCACAGGCTGTTTGCTTGGCTGAGCTCTTTTTAACTTCGCATCTCTCCGAGGTGAAGACTGAGCCCATTCCCAGCAAAGGTAAATGAGGACATCTTTAACCAATTACTCTCCACATCTGCTCCGTAACGAGCGTCATGTGGACAACCAAACGATAGACTCCTACTGCACGGAAGGTCACGCGCGACCCCTAAACCAGCGAACGCGTCAAAGAAATAACGATATTTTGCAGAGTGAACTGACTGGAATGACTAACACCATTTGCAAAAGAAAGGAAAGAAAGAAAGGAAGGAAATGGCTGTGAGAGCAGCCCTGGAAAGGGCCGTATAAACACCAGCCACAGCTAAACTCCTTGGGCTTTTGAAGTGGACCAGCGCGGGGCCCGAGAGCCAGTTTAACGCATGGATTTTCTCACTCCTCTGAGCAGCTTTGCCAAGGATGTGCAAAAGTGGTGCTAATTCATGGAAGCAATTACCTGAGAAGCACCTGGGGCAATGCAAAGTCAGTCATTACATGCTAATTGGTACTAAAGGGCCCGCCGTGCGCACCGACTCGGCCCACGGCGCGGACCACGCAGGCCTTCGGACGGGCCGGGAGCACAGCGAATGCACACGGGTGTACATCCGACGCGCTGTGGCCATTGGCGAAGGGGCGCTGCCTCCGCACACGTGGCCCGGCAGAGTGTCCCCTGGTTCTGGTTCGCACAGGGGACATTACTCACAGCAGTAATAATGCCCTAGGACTACTCAGGAATTCTGATTCTAACACTAGTTAAAGATGTCACACACGCAAAAAAAAAAACCCCAGAGGATCTTTTATGCTGAACACGGAATTTCTTCACCCATGGTGTTTTTGTTTCAGTATACTCACAGGTCATTATGAATAGCATGGACTATACAATACTAAGATACTATACTAGGAGGCACCACTATACTAAGAAAAGTGGTGCCTCTCTATGTTGGCAGGACTACTGCTGGACCCTAATGGGGTGTGAAGCATACCAACAGCTTCATTTATAAGTAATATATACATATTAAAATGTTATTACTTTGTCTCTTAAATACTGTGCCAGATAGAAATAATTCTAAAATCTGATTCAGTACTATAAGGTCCAATTATTTTAGTTTGTGAGACAAAAAAAAGTTAAAAAGTGAATTTTACTATGTAACCTACAAAAATATGGAAAAGTGTCTTAATGTAAGATGTGTTCCATGTGTAGAGAAGAGAACGTATTTTGCATATACGTTACCATCAAATCCTTACTTTATATCAAGGCATCCTAGAGTCACAAGAAGCCGATGTTGAAAAAAACAGTTTGCGTTATGTGTTAGGAAATACCATTCCTTGATGCAGTCTTGCGTGATTAGAGTCAGTTCCAGTTTGAACATCAGAGAGATTAAGGCCATATTCTAGGCAAGAACAAAAGCAGGAAGGTCCTGGGGAATCTGGAAGCGGGGCCAGGGCAGGAGGAGCGGAGCAGCAAGGAGAGGAAGTGTGGGGTCAGAGGCGCTGGGGTGCACACCGCTGCCTTCTGCACTGCACCCACCCTCGGAGGAGCCTGTTTAACGTCTACTGCTTACAAGAGGAAGGAGGAAAAAGGCTAAGCCTGCGTGGGCTGGAGGCTCTCTGAGGATACCAGTGCGCACGAGTGCTTTCTGGATTTGGCGCAAGCAGCTGCTCCGCGCTGGGCAAGGGCATTTCCTGCCGTGCGGACGGGGCTCAGTAAAAGGGAAGAGCCCAACCGGGCACTCCTAAACTTTACCAAACTATGACGGCTATGAGCAGCTCGTAATAAAACACAGCACGAGGTCGAGCAGGGCAGGGCAGAGCAGTTAAAGGGGAATTCTTAGAAACGGTGTAAGTTACGGCCGGAACGATGCGCGGACGGACCGAGACGCTCACCTTCAGGATCATCTCCGCTCGAGTCATCCCCTTGACCACGATTTTAGTGTAACTTGCTGGAGCCTTACGGAGCACCTGAGAACCGATGGACGGGAGATCGAGGAGAACCGTCTTCAGAGAGTGTGTGTCCAGCAGAAGCTAAACAGAAACACACACACACACACACACATGAGAGAGAGAGTAAAATTTAAGGTGCCTTTTAGAAATGATTTGACCTATTCAAACATGCTTATATGTCTGTAGGTAAACATGAATAAACTACAAGTACATGGAGGTAATTACAACCACATTTGCAGGATTATACAGCAGCAATATGAATGAAATGCAGAGCATCAGGAAGGCTCCAGCTGTTGGAGCTACATGAGCGCTGTGGAGATGTGCTTACCTGCTCAGCCCCAACCATGCTGATGGGTTTGCACCTGAACAGGTGGTTGATGAATTTTGGGATGAAGGAGCTGAAGATACAACAGAGAACCAGACAGTTAGAGACACAGAGAGCACGTGGGTGGAAGAAACTAAATCATGGCGGCATATCGGCAGGTAAAGCGGTTTGGGAAAGGCGTGGGGGGGACAGACTTGGTAAACTTGATGCAGAACTGGGTGAAGTATTTGCGGGTGGCGGCCAGGTTGTCTCTAATGATGGGTACGTTCTGTTTGATGTGAGCGATGACGGAAGTCACATAAGGGCTCTGATCTCCCACATGTTCAACACTTTGCCATGGCATCTACAGGAGAAACACACACACACACACACACACACACACACACACACAATAATCTTTCTTATCCATTTCTTCAGAAACATCCATGATGGGTCGGAGGGCTTTTCGCAGGTCCTTTTTTAAAGCCACCCACCTTGCTCATAGCAGTGAGCGCTGGGTCACACGCAGCATCCAGGTCCTGAACCAGAAGCTGGATGCTGTTGGAGATCACGCTGCCACACAAAGCAACAGTTCACACAGGGTGTGGGACAGTTAAAGACAGAGGAAAAGACTTGCAGTGATTAACAGGAATAACGTATCCTCTACAGGACAGTAATAAACACTTATAAACATGCTACTGACAAAAATGATTTCCAACGTGTATGACGAGTTGTGAGGCTGATAGTTACGTGCTAAAGGTGTCCATCTCGCCCGTCAGGTTGATCCTCTCCACAAGGGATGCATCCACCTTCTCCTTTAGCTTCTCTTCCAGCTGTGAGAGAACAGAACAAACTATTACCAATAAAATGTGATAGTGGTAATATTGCTTTTATAGCAATTGAACTATTACTATAAAAATATATCAAGTGCTTGTGTGGTTTGTTTGGGTTTTTTTTTTTTTTTTTTAACAACCTGCTGTGTGGTAGCAAGACAATATTCTGCTGTGCTGAGGACACTGCAGATGAGACAGAGCTCATCTGTGGTGAACTTGGCCACTTCAGAACCCTCTTTTTCCTTCAGCAGGCTGGTGATGGTGAGGCCTCCACTGTTAGTGCTGGTTCTGCAGCACACGTACACACACACACACACACACACACACACACACAGACACACACACACACACTTACCAGAATGCTCCCTAAACTGAACAGCACCCAAGCAAAGTTCCATGTTGTTTACATGTGAGGAAAACCAGTGAACCCACAACAGCCACTCCTAAAAAAGCCCCCTTTAGTTTAAAAGACAATACAAGCCGCGCCACCCAAGATGGCGGGTAGTGGTTATTCTTTCCCAGCAGAACATCACAGAGAGACTATTTGAAACAGGGCCACACAGAGAAGCCTTTGCACTCACTAGGCACCAGCCATCACAACAACACACACACACACACACACACACACACACACACACACACACACACACACACACACACACACACACACACACACAGCTCCAGCGACAACAAAGATCAAAAGCCAATCACTGAGAGGTGGAGGCGGAGCCAAGAGGACAGAAAAGGCCTTAAAAATCAAACCATATGGGGGGGGGGGGGGCATTTGCAGTGCCATGGGTCTCCACTCACTTGGGCAGGTTCCCGGAGAGAATCTTCCAGGCATATTCGCGCAGGTACTTCTGGAAAATGGTGGTGAGGGCAATCATGGGCTCGCCCGTGCTCAGCTGAGAGCACTGCACCATGCACTTCTTATAGTACACGAAGAGATCGGCACAGCTGGGCAGGACGGCCCCGCCCTCCTCCGTGCCCGACTTGGGGGGACCCTGCACTCGGAAATCCGTCACGAAACGGTCGATCAGCTCCCCGAGGTTCCTGCGACAGAGGCGCAAATGTCAGTTATAGCGATCCAACACTGAAATGTCACTAGAAATGTGACTGGCACCCATACAGGAGGTGTGAGAACTATCTGGAACAGCGAGGACACTGTGTGCACCACCACAGAGGGTCACAGAGGGTCCCTCCCTTTCTGCAGTCAGTCACCAGATACCAAACGCCCAAGTGAAGAATGGGGGCATTTTCATGCCAAACAGGTCAGGCTGGACTGGAATAAAGGGAGCCACTGTCAGCAAAAGGTCAGTCTACTTTAGCCAATGAGCCATTACCAGAGTAGACCTTCTTTAGAGCCTCAGTTTAAGAAAGTAGGAGAGAAAAGGAGGGAGGGGGGAAAAGGGGGAGAGAGAGAGAGAGAGAGAGAGAGAGAGAGAGAGAAAGAGCATTAAGGGAAAAGCAGGAAAGCACAGAAAGAGTTTTGCTGCTATAGCATTTTTGAAGCCATCAGCAGACCACAGAGGCTGTGGTTAGTGCAGCTAATGGGAAACATTTCTGCCTCAGTGGGGAGACAGAATGGAAGGGATGGAGACCAAGACGGAGAGACAACCGATGAGGTTGTACCGTAGGAGACCCCCACAAAGCACGTGCACGCCACACACACAGGACTGGATACAGCGTGCACACACACACACACACACACACACACACACACGTACAGCACAGCACATCAAAGTCAATCTCTTGGATCCCTGCTCATGGTTGTCATGGTTGCTCTCTCAGAACAGTCCCTTGTGGTGGGTGTTTTGGGTCACTTTGTGCTTGTATAATTCCGTAAACATTTCACTCACTTGTCCTGCGATTCGATGTACACATAGAGGTGAGGCTCAAAGCATTTGGAAATAATGCCATGGAAGGGGTTATCTGGGGCCTTGGGCTTCTTGGGCTAAAACAGGAAAACATTAGTCAACCAATGCTTTCTTAAGAAGTTTCTTCTCTGGGCTTTAGATCTGACAAACAAAGCGGAAGGAAATTTCACTGTTAAAACTCATTTGCAACTTTTGTATGTTTTGCCATTGCCCCATCACGGCATTTAAAAACTTCGAAACTGGAGAAAGAAAGAAAGAAAAACTAATCTGGATTCACGCATTACAACTGAAGTGATTCATGAGATCCAGAGCTCAAAAGCGTGTAAATTGTAAGATCAATGTATTTAAAACGAACTGGGTAGACCAACTGTTGTGAACTGAAACAATCCTGTGTAAAAATGTTTATTGCACAACACAGTGGTAATGAAGAGAGTATCAGGTTCTATCAGGCTTTGGGTGGGGTAAAACTGATCCACACATGGGGTCACTGGCGGTGGCAGTGGGGGGTTTTTTTCCAGTACATTCCTCAGATCCATCTGCCCTACACATAAACATTTTAACAACCAACTGCTTCAGCTCATTCTGAGGACCTTGGCTGAGGGCTGGAGAGAGAGAGAGGACCAAAACTAGCTTGTCAGCTTGTCACAGTAAGGACGAACAGCCTCACCCTGTCCAGATCTTCATCCTTCTCAGAGGCGTTCTCGTCCCCGGACTCGTCCTCCAGAAATGGGTTAGTTGGCTCTAGGGGCGTCTCGGGTGTCTTCTGTGGACAAAGGAAACGTTGCAGAAAGCGGTCAGGAGTTTGCGGCCGCTGTGTCCGAGCACAAAGCGCTGTGATCTGGGGACGAGAGCCCAGAGAGGCCCCCGCTTCACTGACCCCGGGGGTGCTGCTCAAGGTGCTACCAGTGAAACGCTTCGCCAGCAGTCCTTCAAAATTGGTGGTTCTCTGAATAGCAAAGAGAAGAAGCTTGACCTCGATCTCCCTGGCACGGGTCCGCATCAGCTTGGCCAGCTCTGTCCTGATGAACGCACAACACAGTTCAACCAAACCTCACAGACTTGGCAGTATACATCTTGAATCACTCAGCCAATACATTTCAATCAACTACAACATAAATATTTATACAATATACATATATTTATCAGTCATCTTACTCACTCTGGAAGGCTGCACATATTTCAGCACAGAACAGAGTATATTAGAAAATACTGTAATACACTGTTACATGAGTTTCTAAAAATTATGGCCTGAGTAAATTTATGGGAGTTTTTTCAGTAATTTTACAATAAAGTGTTTAATAAACACTTCTAAATGATCATGGGTGCTAAAATGTTTTTATGTGAAGTGCTCTAATCTTCTTTTCAGTGCAATATGATTTCACTGGTTTATCAGATTTTAACAATACAGCAGTAGGCCAGAGCAAAATGACCACACTGGGCATCAGCGTAAAGCCTTGCCTTGAAGAGCGTGTTGGGAGTGCTGTGTGCCGCGAGCGCCGTTACCTGGTGATGTGGCAGAACTCTACGGCGATGCGCTCCGTCATGCACCACTCCTCGGGGAACATGCGGCCGTGCTTCTCTTCGTAGTCCACAAGCTGTCGCTTGATCCAGGCGTAGCGCCGGTCGATCTTATCCAACCACGCCACCTGCATTAAGAACACGCTCAGAACTCCCGACGGAAACTCTCGCCAGGCAGGTACGGATAAAGTCTCGCTGCGGCCGCGCGAGGAAACTCACATCCTGGTTCTCCTGAAAGAGTACAAGGTACTCAGAGAGGTGCTGTCTTATAAACTTCTTGATGATTTCCTGTCTGATGCGAGGATCCAGGACATTGGCCACCAGACAGGCATCTCTGAGGACAATGCTGGGACCTCCAGTCCGCTGTTAACAACACACAGCCAGGGTTCACACAGTATGAAGGTTAGCAGTGTGCATGTAGTCCATGCATTACAGTCCAAAACCCATCACAATGTTTACTAATACAGCTTGCTTTACTAATAAAACACAGCAGCACAGTGTTCTGGGATTTTTGTTTTCATTTTTACTGCGCTTTACCTTGGACCCTTGGGAAGGAAAAGCCTCCTCAAAGTCAGCCAAGATCTGAGTCCCTAGTTCGCTCTGTGCTGCCTTCACTCTGATGGAGGGGGGAGAAAGGTGTAGAGATGAGTACTTAGTTAGGGTCCGGATTACACTCACCCTTACCTTATTACAAACACCTCTGGGTATCCGCTGGAAGCACACACGTATGGTATGCTGCTTTTCCTTGGCCATGTGGTTTGCATTAGCTATCCGTTAGCTATCGGTTAGCCCCCCATCCGCGGTACTGTGTGACCACAGGACTACTGCTGACAAAGTTTTTCTGCGGCGGACCCTTGAATCCCCCAGAAGCAGCACTGACATGTAAAAATAATTCATTTATTTAAAAAAACCAGCAACGGCGTTGTGGCCGGGGAAGCTTGCACCAGCTTAACGTATCAGTACCACAACCAAAGATGAGGGTTCTCCACCAGCCAGACATCTGGTCAGGATCTTAGCAGCACTGAACAGGGTAGAGCTGAACTGCGTACGGAAACAAACAGGTTACCGACTGTAAGCCTACACCTAAATCACCCCTGTGAGACTGGTGCCCACATTAAATGGTCAGTTGGGGGGGGGGGGGGCAAGGCAAGTGTTTCCTTTAAAGTGGCTGGTGAGTGGAGACACAAATATTCACGCCGTTTGCAAAGTAAGCGTGGTGACATATTTAGCAGATGTTCTGTGCTTATTTTAGAAACTGGCACTCAATAAATCTTGACTAATAGTCAAAGTCTAATGCTAAGCAATGTAGTGGTAATGACTAAGTGTTTAAACCATGTCGAAACGCTTGATATGAATCATGCTGTGAATTGTAATATTTGTTCAATAAATCATCCATCCATACTAATGCCTGTTTATTTACCAAGCAAATGGATAATGTCCGTTTCCCTACACTCTACTTATCACTGCAAGACATAAAAAAAAAATATCTACAAATATGAATAATGTGCAAAAAACACAGAAAAACAGACGGGTGCAAGCACCTCACCACTAACACTGTTTATATATCTGTGTGTTAGCGCTCGTGGTGTTTGTTAGGTTTCGCAGTGTATCTCCCTGCAGTGAGCAGGTTCAAGGCAAGTTGAAGGCAAACACCAAAGAGGTGCAGGACCATCGCACCACAGCAGGAGAAGAACGAGGGATGCGATTTCATTTCTAAATTTCGCAGTTGGTGTGGGATGCAGCCAGATCTCATCACAGGAACAACAAGTGTCTTCCAGATTAAACAAGGACAGCAAAAGGAAGAGAGGAGTCCTCACGAGCTTGCCAGACGGCCACCAGACTCCAACTGGGCACACGCCTGCTCGTGTGAGCCTCTCTCAAGAGCTCCAGAGAGCCAGCGGTGTCTGCTCTGTGGCTTACGCTCTCAGCTGCCGCCTCTGATCAAATGTCTCTGCCAGCCCTTCCAAGCTGAGAACGTTTCTATTTAGGGTGGGTCACACCTAAAAATGAAAACATTCCACTTCTGCGTTTGGAATGACTTAAAACGGCATATTGCGATGTCCGATCAGATACGGTCAACGAAGCATTTCGCTGCGCTTCTATCTGTGCACAATGTATGCTCAAAATAAGGAAGCTCTCATTGTGCTCAAATAGAACAACCCACCCAGACTCCAAAGGGGTCTAATATGTTTACACACTAAATGCCAAACTCTCCACAGCCCACAGTGTTTTTCCACAGCCCCAGAAGAAGTGAGTCAGGCCAAGGTCATGAGGTGACGAGCAGCATCTGAGAAATGACTGGATGATTAGCATAAACCACTTTAGCAATCACTGTTCCATGTTGTTGTTTCGGCTCCAAATCAGGCCTGTGCAAAGACTGGGCCGAGGACTCCTGGGAGAGGATGGGATGGAACGGATCACTGTGAGAGCAGCAATATTCAGCCGGAGCCACAGGCCTTTCCAGATAAACATTAAGGAACTGGAACAACCCGAGGAATAGTTTTCCACATCAAAACACACCCTTCCTTGCCCTTTTCTTATGAAAAGCTTGATCAGAGATTCCAACAGAAATAAGAGGTGGGAAGCTGCGAGTCATGGAGGGACATGCAGTGAGAGACTGAGGGCTTCTCTCAGGCCTCACAAAGAAGCCAGTCTGAGCCTGCAGGGACAGGGACTATGCTGGGGACAGGACAGGACAAAGAGCTCCTCTCTGCTGGAGGAATGTGCCTCAAAAAGCACTTGAATGGAGAAGAGGATCTTCAGCACACATTTCCTTCCTGTGTTGCATCTGTGGTAAACATAAACAGGATCCTCATATCCTCAGCGCTGCTCAATTTGGGGAAATACTGCAGAGAATTAGTCATATAAACACTGTCTGCACTTGCAGTTCATTCAAACAACAGGCAGACGATACAGTTGGGCCACGATTCACTTCACATGCAGGAATGTACATCAAATGTCTAGACGGTTAAGATTGAAGTCAGACTGCAGCACTCTGTGTGTGTGTGTGTGTGCGCGTGTGTGTGTGTGTGTGTGTGTGTGCGTGCACTGAGGTGGGGGGGTGTCTGCGAAAATAAAAAAAAAAAAGGGGTAAGAAATGCTAAATAAGAAATGCTAAAAGCAGTTGTGACAGTGTGTTCACCTCTCCGAGAGCTGCCGTATCTGAGGGATGCCCATATATTTCTGGAAGTGCTCCAACACATTAACCACACCCTGGAGCAAGTTGGCAACTTCCCCGTACTGCCTCTTGCGTGTCATGGCCCTGGAAAAAAAGCTTCATCAATAAATCAGACAATCACACCGTGCATGCCCACATCTCCTAGTGCACATGCACTCCCGCATGACTGCATGTTGCTAGACGTCGGCCACCAGGAGTACAAGCCACTTACTCCAGGGAGTCCACGCCACCAGCCAGCATGTGGAGGTGATTGAGAGTAGTGATGGACGTGGTAAGGTGACGCTTGGCATGGTCCAGCTGCTTGATGTCCCGTGTGATCTCCTTTACCTGTGCAGGAGAAACAAAACATCTCAAGGTTTGATGGTTCTAGGGTATCCAGGTGTGGGAGGTTTCACACTGTTCTACCCGTTGTCCTGACACTCTAGCCGGCCGGCCAGCACGCCCGCCAGCCCCTGCCCTTCCCGTGACCCACCTGGCACCGCTAGCGTGCAGATGGCTAGCGCATTACCATGTGCTTCAAGGGCTACAGTGCATGAAAACCGCAGGATGTTACAATTTCCTCCTGCCCGGTTAGCTGGAGAAGAGGCTGTTCAGGGGACTGGAGACTCCTACTTGCACCGGTTCATCTTTCAGGCCATAAATGAGCAGGTTCCTGTCCGGAAGGCTTATTTTTACTCACCATTTGCTCAGATTTCTCCGCTTTGTCCTTGATGTCTTTAATTTTGCCAAACAGTTGCTGGATGGCTTTCTGAGCCTCCTCCAGCACCTGGAATAGAGACAAAAGTTCAAAGATGCTGCATGTGTGATGGGCCTCACTGATTCTCTGAAACACTTACATGCTGCTGTCAGTAAGATCTCAGAATTAATAACTCATCCAACAACTCTAACAATAGCCTCCATGGTTTATAGGACTGCTGGTCACGGAAGAAAATAGATCCTTTATGCACATTTGAAAATATCCCTTTCAGCACTTAAGTGTATCTAATGTCAGACAATAAACTGAATATCAAAATCAAATTTGTTTGGAATTTTTGCATTAGCAGATACATGTAAATATGAAAACATGGAAGGAGTCAAGTGTACAGAATAAAGATAAGATGATGTTCTCCCTGGTCTGTGTTTTTCACTTTTCACTTATCTCCTTTTACTAAGCATCTCTCTCTCTCTCTCTCCCGCTCTCTCTCTCTCTCTCTCCCTCTCTCTCTCTCCCTCTCTCAGAGAAATGACAACCAAATGGGTCAAATGCACATAAAATCCTCACCTACCGTTTGCCCTCACATTCTGGCAGGCTAAGCACACAGCAGCTGTACTGAGGCCTGCCAGTCCTGCCACATGTTCATCCTCCTGACCCCCGCTGCGTCGGCCGGGCCCTCACCCTGGCCCTCACCCTGGCCCTCACCCTGGCCCCAAGGTGCTCCTGCCCTCAAGCAAGTTGACTGCAAGGTCATGGGCAGT
>JAOYMR010000012.1:12374764-12409983 GCA_025802075.1 Tenebrosternarchus preto | reverse complement strand
GGTCGCTGCTAGCCCGGCCGCAGGGGGTTTATCTACTCTTTTGTTGTTAAATTTCGGTGCGTTTAACCTGACCCCCCCCCCCCCCCCCCCGTTATACCCCTCAGTTCTATGCTTGACATCCGGCAAGGAAATCAGGGATTCTAGGGACAGGAAACACACAAAGTACAACCATTCTCCACTATTAGAAGGTGCAGTGCTGGTCAAACAGCTGAACATTTATTAATGTCTCCACAATTCCTGATAAAGATCCACAGGGAGGTACTGGTGCTACATATCAAAAACTTCAGATTATGTGTCATTTAGGAAGGAAACCTTCTAAATGAAACAACTGACAAGAATAATGAACACCTACTCAAGAACCTTTTTTTTGTGTGAAAACTGGATACTAGTAAATTGCTCATACGGACATATTTTTACATTTTGAATTACAAGGCTGAGACTGCTTGAGCTATACAGGCAAATCTGCCTAAGAGTATATGGACATCGTAGTGCTGAAGTGCGGTCAAGTACACCCCACCATGAAATATGAAATGCCTTGTGTAGCCTTTCAGTTCAATAGCTCAAAATAAATACGTTTCAATCTCGAAATAATCTCACAAATGGCATAACAAACGGCTTTTCCTACTGACAGGACAGGAATAAACGAAATTTAAAAGAAAGCAAGATACAGAATGACAAATTTAATTAAAATATTTATTACAAATGTATTAAAGCCAACAAACATACTCAAACTAATGTGAACACTGCCATTACAAATATATACTGATAGGCTTACAAGTCAAAAAACTCCAGTATGGCTCATAGCTCGTTATGGAACAGCACTGTGATGAAGATCATTAGTTGCTGTAAGAGGATGGAGAGGGTGTTAGAGATTAGGGTAACGTTCACACGCGTTGGGCTACCTGGCGTAAGAGGGAGTTCTTTAAGCACGTGCACAGCTGGTTCATCAGATCTTTGTTCTGTCCCTCGACCCAGTGCATCTCCACCACCACGTCACTCTCCTTCTCCTCCATCACATTCAGCAGGCACTTAAAGAGAAAGTGAGGGGCCGGGCAGGGCCTGAGGGAGGTGTCGGGTCCACTGGCACCTCGCTCCTGGGCGCTGGGCGTGTCGGTGCTGGGCGGCTCCACAGAGTCATCCGCGCCTCCCTCAGACTCCTGCTGCATCTCGGGATCTTTCCCGTCGCCGTGGTGCCCGGGGGTGGACCCTGCTGGTGCCGGGGCCGCGCGGTCACTGGTGCCGGAGGCAGGCTCTGTCCCAGGTTCGGCTCGGGGCAGCTCACGGAGTTGGCGGCCGTGCTCGCGCCGCTTCTGCCGGGCGTGGACCCAGGTGTTCTCCACGGCTGTGATCAGGACGCTCAGCTCCGGGTCGCTGGAGGGTACACGCTTGTGCAAGACCTGAGAACACGCATGTGACCTCCTGACCTCTCTGCGAAAACGACAGGAGCAGCAGTAGCTCGAGCTCTTAGCCCGCTACGAAGCCTGTGTGCGTACCTTCAGATCTGTGAGAATCTTCTCCAGCCAGGCGACGATGCTCTCTGCTGGAGTGGAGGTTGTGCGGCCGATGCTGGGGGCCTGAGCATGCAGCTCGGCCGCCGTGGGCCCCTGCACAGTGAAGGTGAGGGGCCTGCGCGTCTTCTCCAGTTTACGCTTCTTACATGGTGGAGACTGAACCACAGACACACACACAATGAGCTGTTATACTGAGCCGCAAACACACACAGACACACGGCTGTTAAACCATAGCTGACTGAAAAGTTCATTGGAATTCTGCAAAAGTGACATTGTTGAAAAACTTTCTGATCAACTAGAGTCTCCTCAAAGTTCGGAAAAGAAATTGACACGCACAGCACAGACATCTCCACGTTAGCCTGCCACGATGAGCAAAAGAGGTGGCCAGCAGAGGGCAGCAGCGCACAAACAAAACCAAAGGCGTGGCCTGCTCTGTCAGTGACCTTGGTTTACACGGTAGTAAACAGTGTAAATATACTGCAGCTGTGTGTGTGTGTGTGTCATATATCTGGTGCTAGACACACTCTGACAGACATACCAGGAAAAAGAACTCAAGTTCATGCCACATGTGCGCGCATGCACACACACACACACACACGTGTCAACACATGTCCACTAACATAGCAAATATTTCAAGCAGGCTTGTTGCTCTTACAGCAAACCCAAAAGGAGACACCAGCCAGTGAGATACCACAGAGAAAGAACAGGGACGAGTGGGAGAGAACCTTGTCCCTGTTCTCCTAAACACCAGTGTGCACCATGACTGAGGACTGAGTCACATGAGTGTGTGTGTGTGTGTGTGTGGGAGAGGGAGGGTGGGGGCTGGCTGAGTTGGAGAAACAAACATAACGTCACCAGCATTCCTCTTCACTACAGGAAAACACTCAACACAAGCAGCTTGCAGAAGCCTCCTCTTCAGGGATCAACACACACACACACACACACACACACAGCTCCAATCCAGGAGCTTCACTGGCTTTTCAGCCAAAGCTCCTTTCTCTCTATTCTCCAGAGCCCTCACCAGGCCGATACAACCTTTTGGTCACGTGCGCGCGCGCACACACACACACACACACACACACACACACACACACAGTGATGCAGGACTCCTAGCATCCACCATCTCTGCTGGACGTGTTGTCCTTCCAGGAGGGTCCTTAGCTGTTCTGCTCACTTATGCATTTCAAGCTCTAGCAAGCACTGCACTAAAATCAGATTCTATCATCCCACAAAAATATGTGTGTGTGTGTGTGTGTGTGTGTATATATATATATATATATATATATATATATATAAAAAGCAGATGGCTGTGAATGTTTGCCACTGCATTTTTGTTACACAGATATGTATTAGTTTGGTTGTGGAATTGTCTTCACAGTTTGTGTTTTTAATTATTATAAATAATGATTAATTATATTAAAGATTAAAATTAAATTCTACTTGTTATAATAAGAATTATAATTTTCTGTTTTGTCTTAGTACACAATAAGACATAGCAGGGACTTCTGACAATGAATTAAAAAACAAAAACAAAAAACAATTTTTCCAGAATGCTACTTTGCATTTAATCTTAAAAAAAAAATCTTTATACAAGACACCAGGGGGAGCCATTTTACGACTTTTAGTATTGCAATAACATTGGCGTCATTAGTAGGTATAGTGAGAGACCATTCATCCATTTGCAATTAAACTACTAGATGCCTCACATCACGTTCAGCAGATGTTATTGCTTAATGTAACCTTGTAGTAATTCAGGAACTGTCCATCGCTGCAATTTCATCCTCAGTCAACAAGCTTCTGTCTAGAATAAACCCAGTAGGAGTGTGCACACTCCCCATGAAGGTCTCAAACAGAGCAGAAAGCATGATACCCTATTGATTGGTCCGTGTTATGAAGTGCTTAAGCAAGGTTCAGTTCACTGCCTGGTACAGTCGCGCACAGCATGACGGAGAGAAAGAGAAGGACAGAACTTTTTTTTTATGAAGAAAGAAAAGAAAAAAAAAAATCAATAAAATCCATCAAGTCAGTCTTTGTGTAGAACGGACACAGACCTCTCTACTCGTGTGTGGTGGACATGAACGGAGAGAGCTGAAGGTCCGAACATGTGTGCTTCACTCTGGTAGAGCGGCTAACACCACCTCAAACCCGGATCATGCTAAAGCACGCAGACAGAAGGTCAGTACTTAATTATTGAGAACACACAGGCCAGCGGAAAAGCAATCGTTAAACTCAGAGCCGAGACGTTGCTCTCGCCTCCTGCTGAAAATGCTGCTCTCTCTTCACTGGCTCCGCCCCTCAACCTTTGGCCTTTCCATCTCCAACCTTGCTATAAATCAACTGCTCTAAACCACTCAAATGCTGTAAATGTTGTGAGTAGTGCAGGACTCTCTCACACACACACACACACACACACACACACACACACACACACACACACACACACACACACTCCCCATTTACTTTATATTTATGGTGTGCTGCTTATTCAGAATTCGTTTACACCTGATGCCTTTTACAATTAGGTTTAATAGTAAATCTTAAGATACTAACAAATTCCCTCACTGCCAAAGTCATATGTAGAAATGGCAGTATATTAATTATTAATATTTTAGTGATTATGAACCGTCTTCGTCTCTCTCTTCGTCTGACGTGGTTTGACTCATATCTGATGTGGGTTTAAGGAACAAAGCGGCATTCAGACCGATTTGGTTTTCACACAGTCGTTTAACGGCTCAGCTGGTCTCAGATACGAACCTGAAGCATCAACGTGAGAGGCTCTGTGTGTGTGTGTGTGTGTGTGTGTGTGACATGATGGAGGTGCAGATAAAATAATGCAGATAACAGAGCTCATCTGAAGCTCAACATGTCCACACAGCTCCAGGGTGTGTGTGTGTGTGTGTGTGTGTGTGTGTACATGCACTAGCCAAGGCTGAGATGAAGGCAGGACTTGCATGCAGACAGAAATGTAGGCCAATCTTTCTGCTCAAGTGCTTCTGCAGAGAAAGACATCTGGGACTGTGGGAGTTCTAAAAGAACAGAACAGCTTCCCCTCCCCCTCCCCCTCCCTCAAAAAGCATGGCTCAACACATCAGCCCCGCTGCCCTGACGACCGTTGCCAGGCTACGGCAGCCGAGGAAGTCACACGAGCCTTTAAGGAGCACGGCCGGAAACTCAGGCCTGGCTTCATCCCCGCTGGCCGAAACCACACCCATGCGTGCAGGGCGGTGACGTCTCCTCCGCGGGAGCGTAGGCACGTCCCGGCGGGCGTGGTTCCACGCCGGGTAGGGGAGGCAGAGGCAGCGGGGTGGTTTGTCCAACTTACCGGCACGGTCACGTCCTCGTAGAAGCTCCAGGCCAGGGCCCAGCGCATGGTGCGACCCTGACAGAACTCCGTGTGAGTAACTTTGGGGACCTGTGAGAACATGCAGGAGAAAAGCAACCAGTAACGTTAAAAAAACAACTTAAAACAGGGGGGAAAAAATAAAAGAAATCAAAGCCGGTGCTTCACCATAGATAAAAGACTGGGAATCATCTCCATACACTGGGAATCATCTCCATACACCGGGGCTCATCTCTGTTCATGGAAGCAGAGTTCTGAGTGTGACTAGCACATCTATGGGGTTTTGGTCAAATCGCTTCTGCCTGACTAGAGTCCACAGCCAGGTGTGAACCAGCCTCTCTGGATCTACAGCCCGGGTGCTGGAGAGAGTGTTAGAGTCCCTCCTTCCCACAGGCTACGACTTCACACCACTACTGTGTCACGAAGAGGTGCAGAGGAGTGACTGTCATGCCCTTCAGACCCCTACAAGTGTAAATGAAGGGCTCTGGAACAAAAGACAGAAGCAAAGGAGGAGCTGAAGGGAGAAACGGGGAAAGCTTCATTAGCATATTAATTAGAGCCCCATTTTGGGGGGGGGGGGAGAGTGGGTAAAAATCACTCTATTGCTCTGATGAGAGGTGACAGCACCATGACACCTCCTGATGAGGAGGACATGGGAGGAAACACGTGTGCCTGTGAGTGACACCAGCCTAACAACCTGTGAGCAGAGCAGATAGCTTCTGGTTACTATAAGAGAGGGTTCCTCCTCACGTGGGAGCAGAGAGGTGATGGGCTGGGGTGTCAATGGAAGCCAACAGTGACTAATGAGCTAATGAAATTTAGCCCATCAGGGACTCTGTTTAACGGTGTGCTGTGTTGGTGCACTAGGACAGTTTATTCTGTTAAATTAACCTGAATTGTTAGTAGTGAGGAGATACTGGATCAATCAGTAGGACATGAGAAAACTCACACACACACACACACACACACACACACACACACCACTCACCCCTTGCTTTCTCAGCTCCTCCTTCAAAGGCACCAAGCTGCACTTCTTCCCCAGCATGCAACTGTACCACCTGCAACACACACAAAGACAGTGGGACACGGAGAGAGCGGCGCGCGGGACACGGAGAGAGCGGCGCGCGGGACACGGAGAGAGCGGCGCGCGGGACACGGAGAGAGCGGCGCGCGGGACATGGAGAGAGCGGCTCCCGACCCAAACGAGCAGACCCCGCAGGAAGAAACGCTGCAGCTGATCCGCACAGGCCTCACTGGCAGGACTCATAACACCCTCCTCCATCGGACGAGGAGCGGGTGGGTTTGATGTGCTCACCCACAGTGGGGGAGGGGGGGGGGTCTCACCAGGGAAGCCCGGGGGGCCTCCTGAACCCGTTTCATTTTGCTGTATGAAATATTAAAGACTCGTAATATCCACAGATGTTCCTCACTCTGTCAAGCACAGAGAGACTGTAACAGCCAGAGGGCAGCTTGAACAGCCACTACTGAGGGAGGCTCACTGAACACCGGCTAGACCACAGCAAACAATCACGTACTGAATGCTTTCTCTTTTTACTAAGAGTCTAAGAGGAAGCGGCTAATTACAGCGTCATGAAGATGCCGCCCATGGCATTGTGTGAAATCAGAGCTGTATTTAGAGTGTGTGTATAGGGGGTGTGTGTACGAGAGGGTGGGGGGGAGGCTGGAAGAAGACCTGCACTAATTACAGAAGTGTATAGTTAAAAAAGGAAGTGTGATCTTAGAAGACCAATCAGAGAGTCTGGCTTAGTCTACTAGCACCTGCTAGCACTCTCACACATGCATGCACTGACGTGTACACTCTCACACAAGCTCACGTGTGTGTGCAAGTCCTGATCGTGCACACAGTGAGCCACTCGCTCAGCGATACACACACCCATGAGACCCTGGACCTACACAAAGGTATCATCACACACAAAAGCGAATTCTACAAAACATAAAACCCCCCAGAAATCTTACCCAGCCTCCTCACACACTCCTGTCCCCTGGGAGTCCCAGGTGGGGCTTTGTTAATCAGGTCTAATGTGAGCTGCCACAGTCCCCCTCCCTGCTGGTCTCACTCCAGTGCTCTGCTGACAGCTCTGACACACACACACACACACACACACACACACACACACACGGGTGTGCGCGCACAGCTGCTCCAGGCGGGTGGGCCGGATGCTGCATGGGTAATTGTTTACTTTGTCTGCCAATTAATTAACCAAACTCTGGATGGCGGTCTCGTTGCAGCCTCGATCTGCCCACACCCCCCCCCCCCCAACAGACATGCGTGTGCGCGCGCACACACGCGCGCGGGCCGAGGGTCTGCAGCTGCACGCCGCTCTGCGCTACCGCGGCTCACGCTGTGTGGCACCACCGCGGCTCCACAGATCACTTGTCTGAAGCGAAGCAGGGCACTGAGGCAGGTGGAGGAGTGGGTGGGGTTAGTTGAGAGGAGTGGGTGGAGTTAGTGGGTGGGGTTAGGTGGATGCTTTTCAGTCAGTCCCACTGTAAACCTGCCCCCTAGCTGCAGAGCCAATATGTATGTAAATCTGATCTATAACACACATTCACCACAGCTAGTGACCACAGTGATGTACAGTCTAGTGATGTACTAGTGACCACAGTGATGTACAGTCTAGTGATGTACTAGTGACCACAGTGATGTACAGTCTAGCCATCCACAAACTACATACAAGACAATGACATGCAAAAATCTACATACCCAACAACAGACCCAAACAAATCCACCCACTTTATACTATTATTTAACATATGTAATGTTAACATGCATGCATACATTAAGCCCCTCCCTACTGTGTACGTCACTGAGAGACTCTTTCTGCGTTTCTTACTACAGTCCTAAATTAGGAGAGCTCACCCTTCCCAGGGCAAAAACACCGCCAGTTCTACTCCCTCCGAGCCCTCGACACGGCAGGACGATGGCGCCCCTGGGGTTCGAACACGGGTCTCGACGTGTGTGCGCGTGTGTGTGTGTTTGTCTAACCTAAGTCTCCTCTTCAGCTGAAGACTGTCGTGGATGATCCTCTTCACAAACTCCAGCTCTCCCCCCTCTGCCATGATCTCGGTCACTCCGCCCGTGTTGACGGAGCTGGGTGGAGGGCGGCGAGAGTTCCTTGAGTTCACGCCCTGATTGGGCACACCGAACACAGGCTGAGAACACGGGCACGACTGTCGGCAGACTGCAGGTGCATCGCACAGATCCTTAAATAAGGCAGAGCTGTTAGGCCAATCAAGTGAGCGTGTGCTGCGTGATTTGAGAAGACGTCTCGGTACCTTGGCCTCTAACTGGTTAGCGAAGAATGGAGGGTTACACATGCAGAAGTCATAAACTATCGACTCCTCCTTCAATGCATCCATCAGCAGAGTCTTCTGGGGGACCTTCACCACTGCAACACATCACACGGCACCGTGGTCAGATCACACACTTACTGCTGAACTACACACGCAGACACTCTCCCACTCTCCCACACACACACACACACACACACACACACACCTTTAATGAGGTCCGCCATGTTGTTCTGCTCGACGTTCCTCTTGGCGTAATTATAACAGATGTCGTCCACCTCCGTGGCTAGAAAGTACCACCCGTTCATGGAAGCTCCCAGTAGGGGGTAGATACAGGAGGCTCCCGTTCCTGCACAAACACACGCGCAGAGGACAAAACCTTCACCGACGGCCTCAGGACAACGTCCACGTCGTCGAGATACTCCACGTCCTTTAGCTACACAGCAGCACCTTCAAAAGTAACTACAATATACTAAATAAAAATCGCCCAGCACAGGAGTCAAGAAAAGAACTGTTCAGATTTCATCACTCACATCCACACCGAGTGTCACTTTTAGCCTCTGTGCAGCAGAGCTACTATAATAAACCAAATTTAGAACAAACTGACATGGAAAAAAAAAAATTTTCACTTTTTATTCACTGACATGAATAAAAATAGTGAGATTTTTTTCCGTTGTACTGTTCTTTAAAATAAATATATTAATAAAATAAAATAAAAAAAAGTTTCATTTGTATTTCACTGGTGATATGCCATGAGTATAAACTAGATTAAATTTTTTTTTTAAGTGAAAAGTGTGACAATGAAAGTGTAGATTTATGTATAATGGAGGATCATGTGTGTCACACTCTACGAGCCTAGAGGATGGGATCCATTCAGCACAATGAGCTGCTGGAACGGACAGAGGTGTTCAGAAGACAGATCATGTCTGTAATGCAATAAACGGAAGGCAGACATGGTCTGCTCATCCATTATCTAGTCAGCCATGCTTCAAAAGCTTCCTCTCAGGACTGCGAACACACAAACGAGCCTGTGTGGCCAGAGCCAAGAGCTCCTACCTCACCAATTCATCATGTGTGTGACAGTAAACTGCAAATAGAAGCAGAGGTTATCACTGGGGGGACCTGACTCAATAAAGAGTCTCGCGTAACAACGAACCAGCAAACTGTGATGGGAAAAGCTAAACTTAGGGACAGCTGCATGAGGATTTGAGTCGATTCCCCCGAGAGCCCAAGGAGAAGACGGAGAAAACAGAGCACGGATGGGGATGTCCTCCTCGTGGCTGGAGATCCGCGGGGCAGGGAGGAGGGGGAGGGGGTTGGATTTAGCGGGGGAGTTTTGTCTAGACCGAGGAAGCCAGAGACTGCCAGCACAGTCGAGCTCCCCACGCCACGTCTGTCTCGAAGGAGACCCGCCGGCACCTGCGCCGAGGCCTGGTCCAAGAGTCAGATTAGAGCAGCAGTGAGGGGTGCGTTAACGCGGAGGGGGAGCAAGTACCGATGTCGATTCCGCTGCGTGGCCGACCCTGGCCCCCGGTCAGGTCCTCCACCCAGTGGATGTAGTTGAGGCGTAGCGGGACGGTAGGGATGAGACGCTCCAAAGGGATGTCAATAGTCAGGCCAAAGTCCTCCTTCAGCAGGGTGCATGTCAGGGCTCGCACCGCCTCGGGGTCCTTGAAGTTCACCCTGCAGGAGGGTGGATCGGGTGGAGGGAAAAAAAGCAGAGATGGAGAGAAAACGAGAGAGAGAAAGAAAGAGAGAGATTAAGGGGGGAGAGAGAGAGAGAGAGAGAGAGGGAGGAGAGAGAGAGAGAGGGAGGAGAGAGAGAGAACCGGAGCGAGAAAGATCAGTTTTAAAACACTGCATTAAGCCCATCATCGAGGCACAGCAAACTGCCTTTCATTTCATCAGTGCTAATCACCCTGATGTACACGCTGACAGACGCGCACAAATGTTCCACGGCTCTCCATTCGCACCGGGTCCATAATGGCGCGAACGTGTGCATTAGCAACACCAGGGAGTCCCCAGCTTACGCCCACGTCCCAGTCCATAACGCGTCCTGTAGCGTTAAGAGCACGCCTCGTGGAAGGGGAACGTGGGTAGGTGTAATTAAGGCATCTACAGTCACACCTCCCAAGATGCAATTAGACGCTTCCTAGCGAGGTGGAGTGGCTGGCACCTCTGAAAGAAAAAGCCTGTGTATGTTTGTGTGTGTGTGTGTGTGTGTGTGTGTGTGTGTGTGTGTGTGTGGGGTGGGTCTCAGCAGGAGAGCATGGATTCTAGTCGTGGCATGTAAAATGCTGCTGTGTTGTGGAGCTGCCAGACTGTTATATTCCCCAAAAAACACATGCAGGGACGAGCTTATCAGAACCACTTTCACTCTCACAACAGCTGGGGCTCACATAAAACGATTGGGCAGGACGTGGAGGGGATGGTGGAGAATACCCCCACCCCCAAGCAAAAAAAAAAAACCACACAAAACAAACAAAAAAAAAACCCCCCCACACCACCCTGTATTTTGCACCAACCCCAATCTCGGTTTACACATCCACATCATCTTCACTCATTATCTTCACATTATTTATACAAGATCTTGATTGCAACAATTGTCTTTCTTCCAGCAATACGATTTTATGAGCAAGACACTGTTGAGGATGCCAGCAAAGCTACATTCCCATCCGGAAGAGCTGCAGTCCCAGAATGTGCGCATTTGTCACGAGAAGCGTCAGGAAGAGATTCCTGGGAAGGAGGATAAAGTGTGGCAAGCCAACGACCACTGACAGGAATTCACTTTCCCAGGAACGCTTCTAAAAACAGACCAGCACGGAAGGCTGAAAATCGTCACGGGATGCAAATTAGACCTACCTACACAAAACTAGGCACCATTAGCTTGAGGGGAAAAAATGATATTTACAGGAGAGTTTCAAAAACTTTTCCAACTAAATACAATGTTTAAATGTTTAAAATTAAATAGAAGGTAAATAAAGATGAGCACTGGAAGAAAGTGGGATTGCAGGATTTCATTTCTTACTCTCCCACAGGGGAGCAAAAAGAAGAACATCGTCTTGCACTTCATGACCTCAGATGTGCTGTGCATGTTCTAGCTGCTGAAGGTTTCATGCTCTCTTAGAAAGTGTTCAAAACACTTTGTGTCAGACAACACAGACAAAAAAAACCATGCACTTAATACATTATGTATTATTGAGACTGCATTTGGTCCATCCACAAGATCCTCTGGACGATTCTACTGTAATCAGAAAACAAGATGGAGAGGAGCAGGTCATATTCCTTTGGGGCTGCCTTTACTGGTACCCAGTGAGGTTCCAGTAGCAGATAGGAAATACAAGATGAACTGCTGCGTCAAACTGTAGTAAAATCAAGAGTGCTGATAGCACTTTCTGCCTGTCTTTGGGAGCACGTGAAGAACAAAGGTCAGACGTAAGCGAGATAAACCCACCCATCTGCACAGATGATCACGCATCTGGAGGAACATTTATCTGGCAATCTGACCAACTATAAAAGCATAAAATTTTAACCTCATACCTGTCAGTTTCAACGAATAAATAGCAATTTGTCCAAGAGTGGCAGGCCACATTAGTTCTAATGAATCTAGTATTTTAGCCACGTCTATTAATCTATGAATGTGACCTTGAAGGTGACAGGTGTATTAAATATGAATTGGGGGGGGGGCTGATGGTTGCCATGGTAACAGATAAATAGGCTCACTACCTAGTGATAGGAAACCAGGGGAAGAAAGTTGTACTACAGAAATAGCCACGTGGCGTTAAGACAGAAGGAAAGAAATGAGGAAAAAAAGACACACGACAAAAGGATATAACCGACACTTAGTCCTCATGTAACGGGCAACTGATGTTCAACCAAGCCTTTGTTCTTCTTGTGTCAACGCGGCCAGGTCATCATTTGTATTCTGATGTGGTTTGCTAGTTTGCATGCCCTCTATTTTTAGCATCTGTTAAAGGGTAAGAGCCAGAATGCTGCGGAAACGCGGCTCTGAGCTCCCGTCTCCACGGTGATGGTTGGCCTGTGCGCGAGTGCAAAGCCCCGCGGTGGAACGACGAGCGCTGAGAATGTGTGTCAGTGTGTGAGAGGAGTGAGAGCTACGCCGAGCGTGTACACCGTCACTACGGGAGGCAAGGCGGGACCGTCAGAGCGGGAAAGACTAACGTGTCCGAGGAGCTCGCCCGCACCGCGCACAGCACTGCCGAGAGGACAAACGCTAACCGAGATGCACACAGCTACAGTCAACGGAGAGCAGGACGGGGAGATCCAGGTCAGCAACGATGCAGTTTGCTGCTAAGCACACAAGGAGGTGAGAGCGAGATGAGATGGTGCTTCATTCACCACACAGAGGGGTGCTGACAGAAACAAAGGCTCTGTACTTCAGACTCGCTATCTGCAAGGTCACCTTCACAAGCAGAACCTGGTGCATTCTTAACTCACAGAACAAAAGATACTCGCGCCACCGTAAAACCTGAACGCCAAACGTGCAGCTAGGTTACAGTTGCCCAGATACACTCAAAGCGCCCAAATGTATTTGAACAGTGGAAGAAAACGTCATGCCATTATCTACATGGAAAGAGCACATCACAGCTAACAGCTGAGTAGGGAGACGGGGTACAGCTAACGCACGAGGCTAATGCTAATGTGGATTTAACCGCACATGAATAAATCACGCCTCCTCGAGGCAGCTACGACGTCAGGAACGTCCAGGAGCAGCGGGGTGGCCGCCTGCAGAAACGACCGGGCCAGCGCAGATCCCCAGCGAAGACGCCCCCCCCCAAAAAAAAAAAAAACTAAGCCACGCATCTCATTTGTAAAGTGAGCTGAGGCAATTACGTCCCCGCTTCGAGATGAGGGCCCTCAGCTGGGAACGTCCCTCCACGGCATCAATAATGCAGGCCTCACCGGGAGCCGCCTCTGGAGATTAATGCAGCTCTATTCCAACCAGCAACGGCTCCCAAAACGTTCCGCGTCTCTTTCTCGGGAGAAAGCAGACCGAACATTTAAATGTCACCCAGAACTGAATTTTTAATGCTCTCCGGAGACGCCTGGCTGCGAGAGCGGGCCGCCCGCACGCCCGTGATGGACGTGGGCTTCACCGCTTTGCGCCCCTTAATCTCATCTCTCCGTTATTTTTCCTGTGGATGACATCTGTGGTCCAGGTCTTCCCTCTCCTCCCCACCACCTCCAGCTGAAGCAAGACGCGAAGGCAGAGTGGATCTGCTTCCCGTCTCCCGCTCTACCCTTCCCCCGTAAGAAGGGCCGTCTCTGCAGATTAATCCCATCTTCCCAATGCCTGCTGGAGATGCTTAGCAAAAAAAAAATTAAGGAAGCTTATCTAAGAAGCACAGCCAAGGCGGTAGAGGGAAAGGGGACTTACTCTCAACTGGTAGGCTAATGATATACAAACAGCGTAAGACTTATTAGCTGGGTAAATCCCAAAGCTGAGAACTAACTTGTGCAAGGGCGTTGTGAAGTCCTGGTTAAGGAAAGGATTAGTGGCTATTTATTTAATTATTTGTCTAAATAGAGGAAGGTGTTCATCTCAGGAGAGTGAGCAAGTGTGAGAGAGAGAGAGAGAGAGAGAGAACGTTTGTCTGAAAATGAGAGACTGAGACAAAGACCTGGAGAGAAGGTCAGTGTGGTGGGTGGAGGGGGTGTAACTGTAACTCGCACCTGTTAAGAAACGGTGGAAGCATCTAGGCAGATTCCCTCTCGCCGAACGCCCACACGTCCTGACACACACGCACACCAACACCTGCCGCAGACGCTGGGCGCTGAATTCATCTGCATTCACACAATGCCATTTTCTGGCCAACCACACCGTGCTGGCGAAGCTCACAAAGCGCTGGGTGTCTGTGTGCACGCGTGGGCTGGTTCAAACAGGGAAGCATGCGCGCACACACACCGCAAAGAAGAAGGCTCCTCCGGGGGCCACAGCTGCCGCAGCTCCGTGACAACGGCCTGCTAAAAGCCGGCGGAGACGTGTGAACACAGCCTGGCTCACCTCACCGCACCGCAGGAGGAAAATCCCCCCAGAGAGACGCTGACTAGGAAAACGGTTCGCGCCAGATTCACATCCCAATGAACAGTGTGTGTAAAACAGTTCCTTGAGAAGCACACATTTCTTTTTAAACAGTATACATGCAGAATTATATATCTCATATAGTAAATATGAGAGCATCAAAATGTGTAAAACTCAGAGTTTATACTGACAGGCTGTTAAGTACTAGGACCCTTCCAGCATAATGACTTCAGCAGTTCTTGAATACATTTTTATAATAAATGCGTCTGACCCAGTTCTGGGTCAAGACTGCTAGCCTAAGCCTCAAATGTTCGAGACTTGCTTTAGAAACAGGTGAGGGGGATTGTGGGAGCTTGAGTTGATGATGGCATGCATTAAACATGAGGAGCCAACGTGCGTTTTGAGAACACCAGGTAAAGCAGGATCGGTGTACCAGCGGTCCTCGGAAACAGGTCCCGTCTCCGGCCCGGCGGCCGAGCGTATGGCGAGGGGGCGAGCGTCTCTGGCCGCCCCGCTAATTAGAGCGCGGCGGCGGGCAGCTGCAGGGCATCGTTTGAGCTTCCAAAACCCTCGTTATCAGGGAATCAAAGGGAGAGGCCCGCGACGCAGGGCACTTTTCATGCTGCAGCTTCAAAAAGCTCCTCCACAGCCAGACCCGACAGCGCAGCTGAAGCCGAGAGAGGAGGAAAAACGGGGCAAGAGAGAGACGGAGGAGGAGGAGGAGGAGGAGGAGGAGGAGGAGACAGGTAGGGAGAGCGTGCGAGCGGGGCAGGGCTGCCGCGCGGGACGGCCGCTCAGCTGGACCTCTCCTGGTGCCCAGGGGTGTGCAGAGATCTCCACAGCTCTGCAGGCTTTTTTTTTCCCCTCCCCTCCATGCAGGGACACTTGCACACGTCTCTTTGTCCTGCTGTATTGATGAGTCCTACTAAGGCTTTGTGAGGTGAGACGCGCGTCAGACAGTGAACGGATCTCAACAAAGGAGACGCTCTGAAGGCTGAGCAATACGGGAATGAAAATCCCATACATGGGATTTTTTTTAATCTTTTTAAAACCTACTACCTCTACATTCAATGCAGCAATATCTCTCCATCCCAGTTAACCATATCAGAAACGAAACGGTGCATCTCATTACATGGAAACAATAGTAGACATTCCTGTGACTGGTTGTGGTGTACATGTATTCACCTCTCAGATAGCCATGTTGTATATACACGTGTTCTCATTTATCTGTGTTAATGAGAGTACAAATGTACTAGGACAATTCCATGAAATGTACTACTTACTTTAATTACAACTTATGACTGAATTTTTTTTTTTTTACAATATTTTTCTAAATAACTGATCATAATTCCACACATACATACTGCTTTTTTTGTTACACTTAAAGACTACATTTGAACTAAGGTACAAGAGCAACAAGAGACCTACATTTTTCTTTAAATATCCTCGTAAAACCTCAGGTCACTGCAGCTGTGAGAGCAGACAGAGGGAGGGGGTCCCTCAAGAGTCAGAGCAACATGGTCCTGCGTATCAGGCACCACTGGGTGTTCCAATTACCAGGTCCTCTCCACCTTTCCAAGCATTGTGGCAGTGGGGCAAAGGGGCAAAGGGGGATTTCTCTTTGCCTCCAGCCACTCTAAGGCTTTGGTAGCACAGTACTTTTGAAACAATACAGAACAAAGGGTGGGAGCCTCACAATGTCAAGAATCAGCTGTTTCAGTCTCTACTAGTACATATATAATCACAGAAACATTGTAATTTTGCTGTCAGTCAAAGAAAAATAAACAGTTTCACTAACAAGCAGGACTAAGTCTTTAAAAGTGTGTGTGTGTGTGTGTGTGTGTGTGTGCGCGCGCAAACCCTAAGGCTATGCAGACGCTGTACTCCAGACTGAGAGACAGACAGCTGAGCCAGGTCCTGGAGCGAGAGAGATTCCCTCATTGACTTTGACATCAGCCCTGCAGCACTTCAAAACACCAGCTGTAAACTCAGCAGAGCAGAGGCCCTTACCCTAGCACTTATTACACATTCTGATTGGTTGGTTTGGAGACCTTCAGAGAGATGTGCATCTCTTGGCAAGGTTAACTCAAGCATATAACAACACCAAGAGGTACTAAGAATGGAAATATTGAGATGTTTTGTAAATACGTGATGTAGAGTTTGATTCATGATTTTGGGTCATGCCACACTGGAACAAGCTGTCACCCTGAAGAGAAAGGTCTTAAATAAAGTGGAAAAATATAGCCTACATAACTAAAATGTTGCTTGCCTTTTTGTGTAAGCCCTGTTCAGAGCTCTGATTTAATTATTCTCCACCACATATCAAGGTAAGTGATGAAAAACAGCCACGGCCGTCCTGAAACATCTCACAAGTAATTCTTCAACTTTAACTGCCACAAAAATCTACCCACATTTACGAATGGAGACCAGCGACAACATAGCTGAGTAAAACCATATTAAAACACGCTTATGAAGCGAGATGCACAGGGGAGCGTTTACTCACGTTGCCCGGCCGACCAAACTGGTCTGCACATGCTTCTGAAAGTCTGGATATTTGGAGGCAAGATATGTGAAGTCTGGTGGCTTGTCCTTGTAACGATTTCGAGGATGCATGGATTTATTCAGTGCCATTCCCGCTGACACGCTGTCGAGGCAGTTTACAAAACAGTGCAAGCATTAGGGCCAACAATGCACTCCAAATACAAAAATGCTCGTGAACAGTTTTTCCATTTAATCAGAGGAGTCAAGACACTAAAACACGCGCTTGTCATTTTGACAAGCTAATGTGCAACATCACATTAAGCATGCAGATATTCATAAAGACGAAGGAGTTAGCCTAGCTAGCTAACTAGCCAAGAAGTTGGGCTAGCTAGCTATAACATGCAAAACTATGCTAGCTAGCAAGCCGAGGCACATGCTTTCAAGCGTCACATGGCTCAGTTAGACTAAATATCTAAAACAGTACTACTGTACCCCTACAGTCTTTTTTATAAAGTACTGTTAATGATACATTAATTTAATGCATGTTATTAATCTTCGTTGGTTCTAACTACAGCATCAATCGTCTACAACTCACGTTGTTTCAACGTTGTGTTGGTTCCGGATTGGCGCCGTCACAAATCTGCGCCGACACCAAAAAATGACGTAACTGGCCCCGACGCCCTCAGAAGTTTCGCACTAATGCATCCTGATGTATACATGTCATGTTAACAGCAAGTCTACATATTCTGAAGACAAATATGATGTACTTCTAACAGAGGGGACTGCAGAAAGTTTTGCTGTTATAAATTGTTCCAGTGCATATCTAGACATAACTGCACGAAATTGGTTTTTATTTTTCGGTACCGTTGCTGTCCAGCTAATTTTCTAAAAGCTTCTTCGTAATGCACGCATACCACTCACTCGTTGGTGTGCAGGCTGTGAAATCTACGCTACTGTGCCACTCTGTGATCAAATGATCTCTTTGGTTACTTATCCCATAATTATTTTCCAGTTACCCGTGTCAGCGCATTCGAATAAAATACTAAAGTAACTGCCAGGAACAGTGAGTAAATTGAGTATTAGCTTGCAAAGACTGATGACTAAAGTCCTTTTTATTTGCTTTGTTTACCCTTCATAATGATAAGCATCACTATAAAGAGAGAGAGAGAGAGACACCAGCTGACATTTTTTTCCTTTAATTACGTTGCAAACAATAATGACAACCAGATATATCGTTAACAATTGGCTGTGAACAGTGATACCATGAAAGCAAAAATCCCATTAGAGCTTTGAAGGCTGAAGCCTCCGACCTATTCACAAGCAAGCAGAGCTGACAGGTGAGGTCGTGGCTGGAGGACGGACCCACAAACATTATGTACATTAGTCCAGCCAGTGAGTGCGGTGTTGGGATTGCTTGGGACCCGTGAGTGGCAAACCTGATTTTCTTGTAGGGCACATAGAAGCCCATGTAGCAAGTGCTCACACAATTAAGAACATGTAAAAGAATCACTCATTCTTTACTTTCACGTGTCAGACCAAGAAAGGTAGCTAGGTGTATGTTTGAGAGAGACAAGCCCATTCTCCTTGTAGTCTTGATTTTGCTTTGGATCTATGGCCCTATTGGAAACCTTAAGTCTGCCAATCAAGAGGGAGTAGTGCTTTTTAAAGATGGCTTTTTTTGTGAAGCATCAGCAGCAGACACTGTGAGCAAGTGCCAAACAATCTGGGAGACTTGGTTGGATTACTTCCAATGTGACCTGGCCGTATTTATCAGAGCAGGATTTCAATATACTAGATTGATATCACGTGTTGGAGGGGAGGTCCGTCCAATAAGGATGTTCCCCTTGAAATCCCTGCTTTTTGTAGTTTTGTAGGTCCAACCCCAGTTTAGACTAAACTTGTATGGATAGAGTCCACCCTTTGGTGTACTTTCAACTTGCTTTAAGCACAAAAAAGCCACACTATACCAGGGTCACTTTCTGTCCTATCGAACACTTGGCTACAACACGGAGGTACAAGAAAGCAAGTTGATTCAACAATTGTAATCTGTACCATTTCCCTTTCTATGTAAAAGGCATCAATGGTGTTTGTTTTTGGGTGGGCACTTCTCCCTCAGTCTGCCGCAATCCCATCACCATAGAAAGATAGAGGAGTCAACCTCCTTCACAGCACACACAGATCAGTCTGCCTACAACCACATACCGAGTTCTTCAGTTATCATGCCAGCTGACCTATCTGGTAGGGTGCCCGTGTCTGGAGTCATTAGTCAACTGCACCATTTACTATACACAGATATTCCCTTTACCAGTCATAGGAGAAGAAATAGGGAATTTCTTACATTTTTACCACAGAAATTTTAGATTTGACAGATTTACCTAGTTAAGACACTGCAGGACAGCCTGAGATGAGTCATTAAATTCAGTGCCACCTGAACCACCACTGACCCCACCAGACAGCTCAACCTTCAGCGCTGTTACATGCAGCAGTGCTATGTTGACAGGTACACATCTCATACTAGTTACCATCAAATTTTTTTCCCCCAGCAGCAGCAGGTACATCCAGTACACACAACAGGAAATCGCTAGATAACAGACTGGTTAAGCAGTGTAATTCTTTATTATATAATTGCATTGTAATGAAAAAGCTAATTAAAATGATCTGTTTATGCCTTTATTAATGTCTTAAATTGCTGTAACCTTCAGTCAGGTGGGACCAAAGGTCTAACAAGAGCAGGGATGTGCAAGTTACTCTTTTTTTTTCCTTTTTAAACCTTTCTGGCAAAAAACAGAATTTATTTTATTTTTTTTTTAAAACAAGATATGGAATGGTCTTTCTCAATTTTGGGGATCTAGTAAATCATTTACCATAGTGTTTATGTTTTACATGTATCCTCACAGATTGCAAGATGAAGAGAAAATGTGCTACTCATAAGACATCAGTAATGGCTTGAGCACTTGTGGCGCTTTCCTGTTGGGATGTTCACAGTGCTCCTCCCTGGGCTGACAGTGCCGTGTTGAGCCAGAGCAGCTGTGGTAGTCCACGTGAAAACCCCTTTACAGTAGAAGCTTCCATCAAGCCTTTCTACACAGAGCACAGCCAGACAATAGCATAACCACTGCTAACATTCCATTAGGTTCTTTTAAGGAAATCAAACAAACAAAAAGAAAACACCATTAACCTGTCAGTCAGTACAGAATTGAGCTTCCTACAGTGGCAAACTTGGCTCCGATTTCTACTACCAGTATATAATTTTCAAAATAGAACCAGCTTTCATTTTCAAGAAAATCTTTGTACATCCCTGGCAAACTGCTGGGAAACACAGAGCCCTTGTCATGTTTTTGTCTTGGGTGAAAAACAGAACTACTTTTGTATTGTACAAGCAATACCTGCTCTGTAGACATTTCTCAACATTATCTGCCATGGGGGCAACGAGACAACTTAAATATTGGGTCTACATGATTCTTACAGAGTAGGAACACATGTAAGCCAAGAACACATCAACTCGGTGAGGAGGAGCTCTCTAAAGTCAAGGAGTTATTTAAACTCGCAGTACATTGTCAGAGCACCCAATAGCCAAATTCAAGCACATTCTAGACATTTTTGTAAAGCACTTGTGAAGTGCTTCTGAAGTCAAAAACCAACATGGGATCAAAATGTCCATAAAAGATTTTGGTCTTCTATATACATGGCCTTTATTTAGTAATAATAATAATCATCTTGTTACCTACTATTAAGCCTGGTTAGTCTGCGCAGAAAAAGATGGGAATTTTAGTCTGTAGACTGCCAAGTGAGATTCTTCTCTCAGCCCTTCAGGATCACAATGTGTCTAAGTATTTTCTCAGTAGGACATTTCATGACAAGTATAAAGATTTATTCCCTAATATTTCAAGACAATGGTTTGAGACATTCTATGATGCAGCTGTTAAAAGATCTAGGTCCACAATAAGAGAATGGTAAGCACACTTCAGAAACGATGGTACAAAGCTAGAGATTATTCCGAAAACAAGCCCCATAGACAATTCGCCATCTAAGGATTATAGGTATTCCTCTCGGTTGTCTCCCCCCCCCCCCCCTCAAAGGTCATCAAGCTAAGCACCAACAGACAACAGTGACAGGGAAAAACAAACACAAAAGCAAAAAAGGTATCCCAATGAAGTAAAAAACAAAAACAACAAAAAAAAAACAATAAAATAATTATAATAATTATTCAGGAAGGGAAGGAGAAAAAAAAATAGACAAACAAGGACAACACTGTCAATTGATCAGTACAGTGCCCTACATTAACCCCGTCAGTTTATGCCTTCGGTAGGCTGAATGAAAGTTCAGCCCGTGTTAAACCTATGGTACTTCTAGACAACGTTATGTAAATTTACAGTATACAATTTTGGATTCACCATGCAAGAATACTTTTTGTGTGCATGTATGTGTGTATGTATGTATGTGCGTGTGTGTGTATAACATTTAATATCTCGATCTACATCCTGAATAATTTACATAAAAGGACAAGAGATGTTGAACCAGAGCCGCTGGGTCGAGTGCATCCAGAGGAGATGGAGTAGGGGGTGGAATGGGTCAGGGATAAAGGGAGCATGGTGGTTGTGGTGTCCTGTAGGGAAGATCAACGACACTCCCACACTTTTACTGTCTGATCTACACTCCCGGTGACCACATATGGAGCAGCCTTGTGGAAATCTGTGGAAAGAGGCAACATTATACAGCTAAGGGTTTATATCATGAAGCAAAAAAAGTGTAAATCGATATTGTACATGTATTTGAAAACAGAAAATGCGTATTTGAATTTGAGACCAAAATAAAACTAAAATGGTTTGTTTTGCCTCTCAAAAGCAAAATCAATCAGTGCTTCAGATGATGTGTACAAGGAGCACAACTGCGTGTAAAAGCCAGACTGAGGCTTTAGAGTAGCCTCCTGGGAAGTTGGTTAAATAGACTGCGAAGCACCTCTGGAGAATTGCTCAGCCTTGATCCACTAAAAAGCTCAGCCAGTTAAGATCTTGGAGAGCTCATGGACCCCCTGCCCCCAGGATACTGCTGTGTGACCAGGAGATGCACAATCCCCAGCTCAAACTCCCAGTAGCACCTAACCTACCTCTTGGCTCCACAAGAAAAAGCTTTTCAACATTCGAGAGAGAAGTAGGTAACACTGCCCAGAGGCGTGTTGAACAAAAGACATTAAAAAAAAAAAAAAAAACGACCACAACAAACAAACAAGTCAGACAGTGATGAGTGAGTGAAAGTGATTCCAGAAACTTACCCAGAGAGGTAACAAAATGTTCATGGGCACTCAAGGTCTTCATGCAGCGCTTGTTTTTGTAGTCCCAGACCCTCAAAGTCTTGTCATCGGCACAGCTCACGATGAACTTCCCACCAGGGTGAAAGAGCATGCCACGAACCCAGTTATCGTGTCCAACCTGTGCGAGACAGCAAAGTTATCAAAACGCATCAAAAACACACACAGGAACGAACAGCCCATAGAAACGTACAGAACGGAGAACTCCAGCGTATGTATCTGCTGGACTCACCAGAGTCATAAGACACATGCCAGTGCTGACATCCCACATTTTGATAGTCTTGTCTCTGGAGCCAGACAGCAGGAAAGGTCCAGGTTTCCCACTCTTCTTTGTCTGGCAAGCAAACAAAAGAAATAAGGCAGGGATGGAGAGGACCACGCATGTGTGGAACAGAGCTGGCACACTGTGGGGGATATTTATAGAGCTCGGAAAAAGGGGAAAAAAACAAACAAACAAAGAAACAAAATTGACATGGGCTGAAAAAGATGTGCACACTGTATCAGGGCAAGGGACTGTAAACAGCATTATTAGAGGATGGATGAGACCATGGGTATAAAATACCCATTTGACAGGTAACTGTTCAAGCACAGTGCTCTGAATCCTAAAGAGGTTCATAAAACAACCCAAAACTACAGTCAACAGTAATAAAATAATCCATTTACTCGAAGCACGTGGAAATAAAATATACAAACGGCACGTTTTTAACAGCATCACTGACAAAAGAAAAATGTCTGCGATTCTTGCAATTTTAACCCAGTATAGATTAAGATACTCTGAGATTAGAGATGATGCACTTCAGCTTCTGCTACACATCAAATCGAGTGTTGTGCAGTGTTTCATTTGGGATAATGAATAACATCAGCAATAAATGTACATGAATACATGTTGCATATGATTAAGAATTTCTTGGACGATCAATTTAAATTTCATCACAATCCTGTGATGGATACGCAGTAGGTGAGCCGTAGAATGGATGACAATTCAGCCAAAACTTCAAACTTAAAACGTCATTTGGAAAAGAGCTACAGGTTTTTGCAAGAAAGTTGAAGTTTACACGTCAACCTCCATGGTACAAACTGGGAGGTCTAGATCAGATGGAATGACCCAGACATAAATTAACAAAACCTGAAAATGGGCACTCAAGTACTGACATGTGCAAACAAGGAAGTGCACATACAGCCACACAGAAAAAAAAAGGCAACTAGAGGAATGAAAGCAGACATATTAAAGCTGAAGTTCACACACACCAAGGAAAAGAAGGAGTAGGCATGTACAAACATGTCTGATTAGTAGGTCTAAACCATTACAGATCTACTCATCATGCAAAACTGCATAATTGTCAACTGTGAAGGTCTAATTGGCATCAAGAAATGCCACAACTATTTTACCTGAACTGATCTGACAGTGGCAACATGCCAAGTTTCATTGTTGTTGTTGTTGTTGTTTAGCTGGAGGGAAGCACAGAAGTGCTCTTTATATGATAATAATCAAGAGTTATTGAGAGCGCTCTGGCAGCCTGACTGAGCCACATGCGGTGAGGGCAAATGTTACATCAGATAAAGTGGAAATTGGATATGGTTGGTCACAAGGCTGGCAAGAATTAAAATGGTCCCATCATAACCTGAGGGTACCAAGTCTTAATCCTTCCAACTTCATTTCATGGTCTAGTACAGACTGGTTTTGTTCAGCTATAATAGGTTTTACATCTTCAGTTTCACATCAAAAAGGTACATCATGTTGATTTTAAAACATTGAGGAGATCCATGTTTAGACATGTTAAGAATAAAACGTGCAGATCAGTAGCATTGTTTTTGTGCTTGTCCTGCTTGTTAACCAGTCCCAAGATATCAAAGCTCGTTTGCGGATCCGAGCTGTCTCAGCATCGGGTAAAGCGTCTCTTACCTCAGAGCCGGTAGCTTCCAGTATGGTAGAGTGAGCACTCTCAGGAGCCCAGGAGATGCACTCCACCACGTGCTCGTGCTCCCTCAGCTCGGCTTTACACTCCTTCGTGGCCACCACCCACACGCGCACCGTCTGATCATTGGAGCTGCTGGCAATAAGGGAGCCGTCCTGGTTGGGCCGAACCATACGCACCCACTCTCTGTGGCCAGTGAACGTCTTCACGCAGTACCTAAGACATTATTTATATATTTGTTTTTAAAACACATAAACAAACCATAAGGAGAAGTACAAGTAAAGCACATGAATATATCTGCATTAGCACCACACATCAGCTTCACCATACCTCACATGGAGATGGGTTTGCTCCAAGAGCTACAGCAACAAAACAGAAACGCCAATCCCACCCACCATCACACTCGCACAAAAAAAACAAAAACACACAACCACAAAGGTGATGAACATCTGCTATGAACAGCAGTTCTTAATAGTACTTACCCTGTGGCCACCTCCCACATTTTAATGGTTTTATCCCTTGAGGCAGATACTATATGATCTCCGTTGGGCATTATAGCTACAGACGAAACATTATGGTCATGCCCTGAAATGAAAGAGACCAGAGGTGTTAAAAGCTTAATTAAAGCTTACATTTTCAATGACTACAATTACTGAATATCTGACTAGTGATTTCAGACATCTAGATGAAGATTTGACATATGAACAAGGGGGGAAAAAATCATTTTCATAAACGTATTCAGCAGTAACTATATCCACATTTCTACCATGAAAATCAGTTTGTACCAGTAAGATAATATGGGATGTTTAATCTTTACTATAACAGTACATCAAAATGTATTAAGCAACGCCATAAAGAGAAAGAGACAAGCAATTAGCTTGGGTGGGTTTGTGCTCAAAGAGCATGGAAAGGCACAGCAGCCAATTACACAGCGCACCATTTTAAAGCTGCTAAACGAAATAGCACAAAGAGCAGGCTTAAATATGGGGACAGCCCCATACAATGGTATCACATCCTGGGCATGATAATTAAACTGCTGTCCAAATCTTCTAATTTCTTGCCGCAGCTCGAGAAATGCACCGAATTAGGAGGAAGGGGAGAGTGAGATGGTGGGAGGAGGAGAGAGTGAGCTGCTCTGCACCCAGCCAGGAGGGGAAGGGGGTGGTCCCTGTGCTACAAGCATGAAGCAGCACTGTCTGCTAGACTGGGGGCAACCTGCCACTTTAACTGACGGAGTGTAAAGCCACCAGATCTGACCATATTTTAATATGTTGCATGCATGTTATTTGGATTAATACCACTGGGAATTTATTTTTAAAAAATTACATTTTGACATGGATTAGAAATAACTAGAAGCTTTTCTGATACCAGTTTACTGGTTAATTTTTTTTTATTCTTTAGTACTTATCTGCTGCTCATCCAAACACAAAGGACAAATTTTTCCTGGTATAATTCAGCATGTAGTTAGTTGAAATGCAAATTTCACCCATTTCTACAGTGGCCACCCAGAGACCCTGCAGGCTCACATTACCAGAGATGCTACTGTAATTTACCAAGCAATTTGGATAAAAAGGGGCACAGCCTGAGGACTGTGCTTGTAGGAATGACACACACTTCACGCTCATGGAGGGAGAAAATGCTGGATATATTCAGAACGTCTCATCTGAATCCCCAAAAGAATAGATCTCATAAGCCTAGAGGAAGGGAACTTTGTGATGGGTAGAAAGACTGTGCAGATAAACGTATCTGTAATAGTAGAGAGGAAACTACTCCTACGGGGTGAACCCATGTTACGGTGACTTGTTCTCTATTGAACTGGAGGCCAAAGGTACTAATCACAAGTGTGCAACATCAGACCTGTAATAGCCTATTTCCCTGTGAATCACCACTCCTGCTGCAAGCAGTGGCATATAATCGATAAAAGGCCACACACAAACCATCATTTCAGATATTCCACAGCCCTGATAAAAGAGCACGGTGCTCACCATGCATGGTCCGAATGCACTCAAAGCCCTGAAAGTCCCAGAGTTTGATGGTCATGTCCGCTGAGCAAGAGGCCAGCAACTTTCCAGAATGGTCAAAAGAGATGTCCTGCACAGAGTCTGTATGGCCCTTCAGGGTGCGCTCAAAGTCTCCAGTCTCATAATCCCAGACCTAGTGGGGGAGGAAGAGGACAAAAGCTAAGGGTTTTAGTATACAGCAGCCTAATTACAACCAAAGAAATACCACCCCCTTAAACAAACGAGATAAAACCAGCAAGCAAAAAAAAAAAAAACACACAAAACACACACAGGGTAGATTTAGGCTTGTAGCTGCCTGCATTGCTTAATCCTAGAATCACATTTTCTAGACTGCAGACACAGCTGGGATAAGCGGCGTTTGCTGCACAAGGGTCGCCTTTGGGCAAAAAGTGACGGAAGCCGCTTCACCATCTTATATACCCGTCGTCCTTCACAACCACGCCGACCCAACTCACTAGTGTCCTTGCTCTTACAGCAGCACGGTATGGTATGGCCACGCCCACAGCAGACCGGCTTATTGGTGGTACTATAGAGCAGGTTTCAAGTGATGCAGGCCACACTGAGGTACATAATAAAGATGGTGTCCATTTACACTGAATATGGATCGTGTGGTGCAGGAGTAACTAACCCTCAAAATCATTATGAAAATCTTTTGTTTCCCCCCCCCCCCCAACAGAATGTTGGACTGATTTAAGATTACTAGAGAGTTTGTAGCTCATGTGCAATGAAAGCAAAAAGGACAAAAGGGCCAAACCGTGCAACTTTAAACAGATTTTACATGGAGAATATATACATTCTTAATGATGAGGAATAGAATATTCATGGCGATATCTTCACCCCCCCCCCCCCCACCAATAATAATAGTAATGGCAAAGATCTCCTGCCGTGTTTTCATATTGAAAACCAGACGAGACGAGTAATGCATCAGGGCCCCTGACAATTAGCTGTGAATACAAATACATTGTTCTAACATACAGGGTGGGAATAAAACTGCACAGGTTGATGCTTTTTAGCCAAGGGCACCTGCAGTCCTGTGGAACATCAGGTGATATGCGAAGGCTAGAAAAGCCTTTATGCCACAATGGCGGAAAAACTAGGACATGTGAAGAGACGAGAGGAGGCTGAGCCTAGTCACGCTTGCCCAGGACGGTGGCCACAAGCGCTGGCACTCGGGCAGAAGACAAATTAGTTGGAAGGCAAATTTCTCGGAATATGGAGACCCTCCTTGTGGGATTCTCCCTTAATGAAATATAATACCAGGAGCTTAAAGTGATTTTTTTTGGCAGTTCAGAAGCACAGAGAGAGTCCCTCCAAATGCTGCTTTTAAAGTAGCAAGAGAAAAGAATGGCTATGCAGCTACAAGCACAATCCAAAGCTCCAGACAGACGGGAGTGCTGGTGCAGCACACACAGCCGCCGAGCTCTGTAGCCGATGCCAACCCGGAGGGAACGCAGCACATATTTGACCCTATATCTCATTGCTACGGAAACATCACGCCGTTGCCTTTGCTCGTGTCCAGAATGCGCAAGCAGACGATCGAAATACTTAATAGAGGCAGAGCAGAACTGTGTCTGGGGACAATGACTGTTCCCAATCACATCTCTCCTCGATGGTTAGCCTCAGTATTACCCGTAATGACGCACCCGCGGTGGAAAGCTCTGATTACTCCACAAGCTTTATCTGCTTACTTTTGTTGTGGGGGAAAAGCGTAGTGAAAAGTCTAGTAATAAGTGAAATAATACAACAATGACTAAATGCTAATCTTCCTTCATTTGATCTTCTAATCTTTCAGCTCTCACCTAGTTTTGCCATCAATTCTCTTATCCAAGTAAATCACATCAATGTATTGTGTAAAGCTGTCATTTTAAAGAAAGGAGGCTTTACTTGTTCAGTTTGCTTTTAGGAGTGTGTTTAAATGTACTTTTCAATGTGTAAATACTGCGTTCCTGATTAACATTTTTTATGATGGATAATTTTGCTTCACAAACCCTTCAGTAAACATTTAACTTAATAAAATATAATTCCATGATGCTTGGCTTTTGATGCTATAGTTTAAGTAAACATTCAGAATATTTGCACCGCATAGAGTAGGATTACTGTCAAAGACAACACATTTGGTTCCTAAACACAGATAAATGGACTCAGAAATCAAATGTGATTGCTTTCTAAATTTCTCTGCTCTGATTCAATCTTGGTCTTGTTTTCAGATTCACTAATGGAAACACCACTGAAGAGGGAGAAAATGCAATGTGTTCATTTAATAACTTTCATTTGCACGCACCTCTTCTAGTGTGTACGGCTCACCAAATAGAATCTTCTAGTGTGTACGGCTCACCAAATAGAATCTTCTAGTGTGTACGGCTCACCAAATAGAATCTTTTGTGCTGCTTTACTAAATTTGCTGCCACCGTTTTGTTACTATTCACTTGCATATTTTATTTATGTTATTCTGCTGAAAAGAAACACAAATATTAAAAGATTTACTTGGTTCTTGCTGGCTTGACCACTGACACACCCAACAACCACAACTCCCCCAGTCCCAAGTAAAACAGCAATATTTTAAAAACAAAGATATTGCAAAAGTCTCCCGCAAACAAAGAAGCCCTACCTTTATTGTTGCATCCTCTGAAGCGGACACCATAACACTGAAGACGGGGTGGAAGATGACCTTGGTGACGGGACTCCTGTGCCCACTCAGAGAATACCTCTCTGGGGGGCGAGGGATCCATTCTTTGGGGTCTCGTTTCTGTCCTATAGGCCCTCCTAAAGTGATTTCCTCTTTTGCTTCATTGAGCTTTGATTCCAACTCCATTACCTTCAATACAAATAGCAGGGTTAGGCTAGTCAGGGAGGGGTTAAAGAAAGCATTCTAGAACCACATGTAAATAACGTTGTATCATTCACACGTGTATGATAAACAACAGACAGAAAAACAAAAGAGCATTGAATTTCCATTGATCTTGCATGATGCACACAAGTTGAATTTCACCCTCTACATTTTGCATCTCTGCTTCAGATGTTCTATACAAACCTTCTTCTGCAATCTGATAACTGAAGTCCATTTCTTTTCCAAAAGACCAGCGTACTTCTTATCCAGTTCCTCATTCTGACAACGTAAAGAAACAAGAAGGATGACATCCAAAGAGCGCAGTGCAACAGAAACAGATAACAGATATTTCAAAACAAACAAAGAAACCAACCAAAAAATGCTGCTTTGTATGAGAAACACCTTCTATACCCAGAATTACAGTCATATACCCATCTCCCCTGAAGCAACTGTAAATTCCATCTGAATCCCTTCACATGGGCTAATCCCCTGCAGACAAAGACGGCTTACCAAGATTACAATTACAGAAACACAGCACTGTGAAAAATTAACTTCAGGGTGCCTGGCACCAAATCCAACTTCATAAACTGTTCCAAGCTAAGCCCAAGACACAGACAACTATAGATGCTGTTTTTTGAACATGTTCAATAATTGAAGTATATCTGAGCAAGAAAATGTGCATTGCAAAATAATTAGTGGAATTTAATTGCACAGTCTCTCCCAAACATATCCTAAATTTCTTTGGACCAGGGAAATAAAAGGGTTGGCATAGCAAACAAGCACCACTTATCTGTGAACGATCTTAATTAAGTTACACTACTAGAGCAGAGCACACCTGATTCAGCAGTATGAAAAACCAACATAGTTAACTGTGTTTGCCTTCAACCAACACATTTCTCTCCATACGTGTTCTTAAATATGCATTACTGTAATCTGAGCTGCGGGCAACAAAGGCGTTTCTCTTTGAAGAGATTTGTACATATTAATGTCTCGCTTTGTGAGGGAAAATATAATCTTACACATCTAACGTGTACCGATGTGCTACGATTCAATACCACACGCTTTGTTATCTCCAATCATAAATTCCAACATGCATTCCAAAATGGCTCCCATTTCTGACAAAACGCAAAGCAAGCACATGAGCTAAAACCCTGCATTAAATCCACTCTGCTGGAATCAAAATCAGAGGTGTCCAAGTGAACAGTTGCCGCTACTGTGATTGGACGGGTGGGGTCGTTGGGGGCGGGGGGACGATGGGGATCATGTCATTGAGTGTGAGGGAGGGGGCGTTCCAAGCCTATGCCGGGGTTTGATCTGCCATCTGCCTGGACCCTCTGCCACTAATTGCGGCCAATTGCTAAATATGAGGCCTGGCACCACTGCCAGCATCTAATCACTAAAGTGTGACAGACCATCAGTTCAGATCCGACTCTCTCCACATTCTACTGGAGAGAGTGCTTACACCTTTCACCTACAGCCAGAACAAACAAATTCCTAATGCTCCAAGAGCTTGCATAATGGATAGTAAACCATTTTGGAGACAATGACAGGCCCATCTTAGCTGAATGAATAGGTGTTAATAGCGTCCTGGCTAATTAAAGCAAGCTTTTAACCCAGTTCTGCCTGCAGATACAAGATTGTTCTGACGGGGTGCTTCTCAATCAACAGTTCCCAACAATTATTAATTGCATTTTCTCTGTAAAGGAAATTTAAAAAAAAATTCAAAAACCTACTGCTTGGACTGTCAAAACATGTAAAAAAAAACAAACAAACAAACAAAAATAATATAAAAAGAACATTTGGGTAAGGCTGTTCTAGCTATGCAATATTAAAACCACAATATCGAGTGATTTGGCAAGGGACGTTTCTCCCTGCAGCCTTACATGACTAGAATGTGCTAATTGAGAAGAACGCCCGTTACCCTCATATCACTTACTGTCATCTCTCGTCTATCAGAGACCAACAAGCTTTGCTTCCGTCAGGTTCCAGAAACATCTCTACATCTTAATTCAGCACATATGCCTTTAGTCACACCCATTGCTGGCATCAATTAAGCCAGGGATGCCACAAATTAGGCGACATTGTTTCAGCCTTGATCTGATGGTGCTTTAAGAAATGAGTCTAGGAGGGGAGTTCCTCCTCATACTCACCATGTCCAATTCCGCCTCTTTCTTGAAAACTGAATATGCCTCTTCATATCCATTGGAACGAAGGTAATCAGCTATTGCTCGATTTCTGAATAGAAGAAGAATTAGCGTGAGAGAGGCAGGCGTATTCTATGTAAGGCTGTCGGGAATTGGTAAAAGGCATTAGCAAATGATTTTGACCTCGCTGGCAACGAAAAAGGAGTGGGGGTGTGTGTGTGTGTGTGTGTGTGGGATAAGTATGTCTGAGAACAGTTTTTTAAAATTGTGTTTTACTGAAAGAGGGGAAAAACAAAACCTCAAAACACAAATTTTCAGAACCATCACACGTAATGGGTAAATAACGAAATTTTAATTGTTCACACTATGGCAAAATCATGGGAACCACCGACAGACAGACTCCAAGTGCCATGTGAAAGAATTCTGTGCTAAACGGGGGGGCTTTTATTTTAACAGCAAAATTTAAACATGATAACCAGTCTCCACTCCCAAATTACCAACCTCAGTTAAGAGAACTTGAAGATACTGGCTTCACAATCAGCATTTACTAAAGCAGGTATGTTATGTGCATTTTTTTAGGGGCCTGTGCACTGAGGAAAATGTGGATTGATCTCAGAGATAACACAAACAAAAGCAGGCTGTCTGAGAAACATCTCTGCTATGGGACTCTTCCCTGGCAACGTGCCATCAAATGGGACACACAATGAAAGAAATATGGAGCCCAACTAAAAAAAAGCAGCTTCAGCACAACAGCCTTATCAGGATTTAGCAAAAACTTAATTATTACACATTCGTCATATACAAAGATAAACTTGCCATGATGCCTGTGCATATTTACAGATAAGCAATCAAAACAGGATTCCGAGGTTGCATCATGTGATCCAGAGATGACAAAGTGATTGGTGGATGGATTCCTGGGTGGGGCTGCTCAGAGGCAGGAAGGCGAGCTCCATTGTGGGCACCAGATCACTGCTGTTGCTTTTGACATCGAGGCCAGTCATTGCAAGTCAAGGTCAGTGCAAAATCTCATATGTGACAGACGGCAGGAACACAGACACTGCTGGATGCTGGATCATACAAGTGTGTGTACGTTTGTGTTTCATTACAATAAAAATGCAACACTGTGGTACTAATTTGCAAGTGTGTCACCTACCCAACTGGACTGTAGAAAAGATAAAAATAAAATAATTTAGTACGATCTTGTGTTCATTTTGTCATTCTTTATCTTAACCTTTATCCAAATTACCCATTTTAAACTGCCAATGGCAAATCGGGGGATGTGGCACAAAATAACCAACCACATTGCATGCTTTGCTTGTGTGCTAAATAAATGTTAAGTTTATAGTATAACGTTCCTAAACACTGAGGTACCCCAGTTGAAAGATGTGGCCAACTACTGCATAGCCTGTTGAGGGATCTTCCAACTGGTCCTTCAAACAGGGCAAATCCGAACCAGTGCAGCTACAGGCCTGAACCGTGGTACACGTATACGGGCGACTAACCATTTAACTGACAGGGCATTTGTGCATTTCTTCCCCATCCACAAACAATCGACTTTCAAACAAACATGCAATAATACATGAGCATAAGCATGAGGATCAGACATTTCATTTTGCTTTACACGACTACAGTATTTTGTTTCCTACATGAAGAATAAACAGGAAGTTATTCAGCATTACCCAGGCTTATTTTGAATAAAAGTAATTAGAACATGCCTACTGTGAGTCTGCCTCTTCCAATTAAAGGCAGTGCTATAAATCACTGCCATGTTTGGAGTTATGGGCCAAACCATTAAAATCTCACTGACTGATCTTTGTATGAACAAGGTTTAAAGAACATGAACAAAAATAAAAAGCGAAGCTTTGATAAAGTAACACATTTCACAAGTCAACCGTCTAGCTTGCTACCAATATAGTCAAAAATTGTCCCAGTTCCATCACTATGGTTTCATAATTCAAAATGTGGCCTACTGAAATTCAATAAATAAAACAGACAGCATTCAAAGCTCATGCGACCTCTGCTTTGCTAAGAAATAAGACAGAAGACGGTAGGTAAAGAGGGAGGGGGTGCCTACAGCTTTAGCTAGTAACCATGGAAACCACAGCAAAGGCAGACAAGGAGAGAAACCACGAACACGAGTGGGCAGAGAAACCCAAGGATCTAGCAATAAGCAGGCGAGCATGAACACATGACTCCCTCTGTTCATTTACCCCTTTACTTTGATGGCAGTGCTCTCACCAAATCCACACCACGTCTGGAATAACTCGCTTCAGACGAACGCATCCACGCTACAGCTCAGAAACATAAACATATGATTCACAGAGGTAAAGGGTGCAATACTGAAATTCTATCCATACCACCTCTAGGGGAGAAAACCTGAATGTTTCCAACACTGCCACATCCTCATATCGTGATGGTGGGTGGGAAGCAGTATCACCTTTCACAAACTGAGGAACGGGGTTGACTTTATAAAGGCTAACTGCTTAAACATCCTTACTGAAGCAGGTATACAGAGACCATGAAGGGGACCTGCTATATTCACAGGCACGTCAGGAGCCAGCCTTACTGCATGCTCAAGAAATTCCAGGCAGGGCGTCGGCAGCATGTGTGTAAGAGAGAGAGGAGAGAGAGAAGAGAGAGAAAGAGAGAGTGAGTGAGCGAGAGTGCGGTTGTGCAGCCAGCATGACCTCATCTCTCTAAGAGGGGCGCGTCTAACGCATCACTTCCTCTCCATCTCCTCGCTCACTTCCGCTTCCACATCACCACGGCCAGGCAGGCAGGCAGGCAGGCAGGCAGACGCCATGCTGCAGGCCTCCGTCTCGACGCTACACAGAGAGCAGCCCTCCCTGCACTGGCCCCACTTCATCAAGCTCCTTCCCAGCCTGTGTGGGGGTGTCTCTTTTTATAATTGCCTCTGGAAGTGAACATGGGCCCCTTTTTTTGAGTGCTGGTGTCATATAGTAGTTTGTGGCATCACAGGATTGTGGGGGGTGTGTGTGTGTGTGTGTGTGCGTGTGCAGGGCTGGAGAGGTGAGAACTCCCTCAGCAAAAAGGATGAGAGAATCTGCTGTTGCCTGCTGCTTCGTCATGAAAACATCATTTCTAGCATAAAGAGCCTTTTAACAAAGACAGTACTCTCTCTTGCCTTCATCCAGAACACACACACGAGAATCGTCTGACTCTGCATTATCACACACTGATAAAAGCACCAGCACTGAAGCTAAATAAGTGGACGCACACAATGTCCTCTGCCCAGTGCCTGGGACCATCCATGGGGACATTCTACTGATTACCAGTAGTGGAAGCACAAACAACAACATAAGAAGTTCCACAGATTTCAGTTCTATAACAATGAGGGAGGGGACTGATCATTATTTTTTAGACATAGTGTAATGATAATTCCTATACATCACAAACACAAAAAATCTAAATTATCACATTGGATTACCATAAATATGTGAGGCCATTGAAACTCTTGTGATCAGACAGAAGGCAAATATAATGTTATGCAAATAAAGTCTTTCACAATGAATTAATTACAATTTCAATTATAATCAATTGTGAACTCTTTAGAGAGCATCAGTACAATACAATGGCAGCCCAAGGAATTTAGTGTCTGTAAGGAAATCTTTTTAAAATAGCTACCAAACTACAAAAGTAACACCCAGCATTTTGTAGCATTATCAACATTTAATTCAGCACCAACAGATCTCAGCAATCAGTATAAAAATAAATAATTTCAATGATTCTTAACAAGTAGATCCAATATTCAAATCCACCATTTAATTTACTACTTATTCAGATCTTTAAACAGGGCAAAAAGAACAAAATCCATGCAACTGGTTAACTGGTTAGGTCCTGTTAATTCAATTCCTCCACCTAATTTCAACAGATAATGGATTCATTACCAATGCACAACAATGCAGCAGAACGTGGGTCGGGGAGACGTCTTGCATGCATGCAGTTCACATAAAGGAATTAAACAAACACCTTATTTACAACATGTACTGAATGTAGGTTAATTGCAAATACTCAAATTATGCAGAGGCAGTAAAGAGGTAGCAGCCCTCGAGTGGGAATGTGTGGAGAGCACTTAAAGCAGGACGTATGCACACGCACAGCATGTCACTGTTAAGCCAGCTGTCATACACAAATGCACGTCTGTTCACGTGCGCTCTCTCTCTCTCTCTCTCTCTCTCTCACACACACACTCACACACACACGGGGGGGGGGGGGGGGGGGGGGCCAAGAAGCCCACACCACATAACCAAAACAACCACACAAAAAGGAAAACGGATTAGTGCAATGGCGTTTTT
>JAOYMR010000012.1:12336719-12354579 GCA_025802075.1 Tenebrosternarchus preto | reverse complement strand
CAAGCAGACATGGATTACTGGGACCATGTCCTGTGGTCTGATGAGACCAAGATAAACTTATTTGGTTCAGATGGTGTCAAACGCGTGTGGTGACAACCATGTGAGAAGTACAAACACAAATGTGTCTTGCCTACAGTCAAGCACGGTGGTGGGAGCGTCATGGTTCGGGGCTGCGTGAGTGCTGCCGGCTGTGGGGAGCTAAAGTTCGTTGAGGGAACCATGAATGCCAACATGTACTGCGACATACTGAAGCAGAGCATGATCCTCCTCCCTGAGGGTAAAGGTCAAGGCCAAGCATGTCTCCAGACCTAAACCCTATTGAGCATCTGTGGGTCATCCTCAAACATCCACCAGCTCTGTGATGTAATCATGGAGGAGTGGAAGAGGATTCCAGTGGTAAACTGTGAAGCTCTAGTGAACTCCATGTCCTAAGAGAGTTAAAGCAGAACAGGAAAATAATGGTGGCCACACAAAATATTGACAAGTTTGGGCAAAGTTTGGCCATTTTCACTTGTGTACTTGCGTTTGTTGCCAGTGGTTTAGACATTAATGGCTGTTTTGAGTTATTTTGAGGGCTCAGCAAAGTTACACTGTTATGCAAGAGATGTACACAGACTACATTGTATAAAAGTGTCGTATCTTCAGTGTTGCCCCGTGAAAAGATATAAAAAAAAACACTGCAGATTCATCTGTTCAAAATCAGCTTCAAACTGTTTGACATCAGAAACCCAGAAACAGACACAGAGCTCCACCACCCACGGACTAGAAGTGGCGATTTTCCACAGCAATCATCTATAGCTCTCATGTAAAAGCTTTACATTCCCACCTTCCTTAAACACAGCTATCTAAAGTCAACTTGCTATCGACTAGACATTAAACGTCAAGTTCAAATGTACCACTTTCTCATCCCAAACCCGGCCTAAACCAAAGGTCCTCATCACTCTGCGTTTTGTTTTAACCCTGAGGTATCAGAATGTCATTTGTCTGGAGCCTTGCAATTACACCAGCTAAAATTACACCATTTCAAGCTCAAAAATAGGATGAAAATATCCACAAACATATCATTTTCCTATAATTAAAAAAAAAAAAAAAACACGGAGGGGAGACGCGCGCACACACGCACACACACCCACACGTGCTTATAACAGGGGACACAGGAGGACCTCGGTACACTCACTGGTTGAGGTAGTATCCGCGAGTGGAGGCTGTGATGCTGACGTGTCTCTCCTCTACAGTCACGACATACAGGTACATGAGGTCACCGTGCATCTTCCTGTTGCCAGGTGGGGGGTTCCAGCCACTCATGGTGAGAACCTTCAGACACTGGAGAGGCTGTGGATGGAGAACACCATGCATTAATGGTTAATAACGGCCCTTTTTACCAACAACTGGGAGTCGTGCACCAGGTTTTGTGAAGAGACAAGATTGAAAAAGAAAAAAAAAAAAAGTTTACAAGTATTTGGCCCTCCAAACACGGCACCATGGGTACTGTAGTTTCCACAGTGACATGACACTTGTACGACAGATCAGTTAAATATGGCTACTGACACCTACCTTCCAGTCTTTGTTCTGTGGCTGGAGGGGCACTAGGGGGCGCTCTTTGCTTCCAGGAAGAATGTGTTCAGGAGGAGTGCAGTCAATTTGCTCGAGCTCGCTGCCCTTCTTTTTGCGTTTGCCAGTATCTGTAGGACAAACACGCACAAACCATCAAATAAACGAAGTGCAATTGTGCTCGGCTGCTAACGAATCCCACCAGCACGCACCTCCCAGGTCTCCGTCCGTGAAGACGCTGAGGAAGGACAGAGAGTTGCAGTCCACGCCGTTGTATGCGTCAGAGGGGTCCAGGCTCTTCAGCAGGTCTCGGATGTGACGAACGTGGATGCGGGCCTCTCGTACCGTGTACGGCTCTGCGGGGGCCAAACAAAGCGTCAGACAGACACCTTCACGTCTTCAAAATGAAAGAGCAAAAGACTTGACGGCAAACAGCCAGGCGGAACATACCTTCCACCACCTTAAGAAGAGAACCCTCCTGAAGGCCCTCGATGGACTTCAGCTCAGCAAAGTTGTCCAGCACATTTCCATCCAGCTGCAGGGAGAAGCACGTCCGATGACAGGTGTCCTCACGATCCATAAGCACTTGATGGATCTCTTGCACCATTTCCTGTGGCGACACCTGAAAGGCCACCGGAGAGCGTTTTCTTTCACGGAAGCACAAATCATTTACAACTCTGCGCCGAAGGGGTCAGAAAAGGGGTTACCTGCAGGTCAAAGGGCTCGATGCCCGGTGCCTGAATCTTCACAGTGAAGCCAGTGTCCTGAATCACAATCACTTCCTGTTCGTTGGCGTCGTCGCCGGGGTCGCCGTCGCCGCTGCCATCCTGCTTAGACTCCGCCTCCTCGCCCTGGTCATGCCCTCCAATGCCGTTCATTACCGCTGTAGCTGCACTGTGCTCTATGCACACAAGCACAGGAGAAATACAGTTCAGACTACATCACAACGCGACTCGTACTGTATCTGGGAGAAATAAAGTATGAACACAGCTAAATTTGTCTCCCAAGTTAGTACTGTAACCCAAAAAGCAAAAGGACAATTGTGTAGTTTGCATAATTGTATGCATCATCAATAAAACTAATGCTCACAACGGTAGAGGTACCGTCTTTTCCTACTGCAAGCCAGGCGATGAAAGATCACAAGTCAGCACTGTAACACCTCATCTACTGCATACAATCCAGCCCTGCTGGAGTACTACCAACTGCCAGAGATCTCCACGGCAACAGAAGCCCTAGCTGATGTGGTGAGGGTGAACGCTGCGGCCATGTTGAACAGCCGAGTGCCGTCCTGCCGGTATCGCAGTGCCTCCCTGCGCTCGGCAGCGTTCTGATCCGACCCAAACAGAGGCAGCACACAGAGAGGTGAGGCTAGACCGGGACTCCAAAACTGGACGTCAAAGCAACGCGTTTTCGGACCCCTGCTACGCCACAGCTGTTTGCTCTACAGCTCAGCCACGGCCAGCAAAGGTTTTACTGTTTGCTTTTTAGACAACTGCAGCTTGTCCTTGGCTGACTTCAAGGTAACCAGTGTCAGGGCTGCAGCAACACAGCAGGCATCTCCTTACATGGAGGGTCTCAAGGGGAAAAATCAAAATGATTTAGTAAAGGGTGTTTGTAAAGAATACTGAGAGTCTGTTTATGGACAATGTTTAAATAAGACAGTCCCTCAGTGTCCTAATATCTGTTCTTATACAAATCACTTCACCAATAACTGCTATCTGCTGTGTACTATAAATAATAATAATAATCATCATCACAACAAAAACTGTATTTCGTTTATTTAAATCACTCAGTGGGATTTTGTTCACATGAAGGTTGCTCCTGAGAACATGCCTCACAGATCTTCAAAAGGCCTCCAGCAGCAAAAAGCCACACTGCAAACAACCCACTCCTGTAAATTGCAAAACAGGCCGGGCTGACTTCGAAAACAGAACAAAGTGTGCAAGGGGCAAGTGCATCACCATATTGCACAATAATAAAGGCAAAGCCTGCACTTTTTGCCTGTTTTGTGGAGATCCAGCTGAAGTCTGGCCAAACTGCACACCCCTGCACTCTTCAGAGCACTCCCTGAACAGGACAGTGGAAGGCTGACCGGACAATACCTTCTAAACTACTTGTCTCTTTTTCAGGAGATATTTTGCTAAGCAGAACTTTTTAATAAAATAATCTGTTGTAGCAGCCAATGGGACACCAGACAATGGGTCACTAATTTATTCGACCTCTCCATGTCTGCTAAGCCCTTCTAGTTATGTTGGGAAGAAAAACTGGTGACCAACAATCTTAAGCTTAAGCTTAATGATAAAATCCCACATCAGGCTTGGTTCAAGTTGGTAAATCATTCAAAGAGCAGCAATCATACAGGTCTTCTGCCTGCTGACAGACTACAAACAGCCTCCCTGGGGGCCTCACTCATCTCTGTGACCCTGCCACAAGAGATACTCTAAACAGCAGGTCAAAGAGTGAGGTGTCTAACGGTGCAACAGAATATCAACCAAAAAAACGGGAAAATATTACAAGCACGACCGATAACCCTGACCCTGACCTGCCTTGTCAACTACATGCCCAGCTCCTCTTACTGCAAGTCTACAGTTAACACTTTGCAAAAGAATGCTTAAAAAAAAAAAACACTAAATGCTCTCCACCAAGGTAAAACATTTTAGTTTTTTATCAGCACAAGATTGCAATATTTAAATTGTAGTTTACTGATTAACAAATATAGCAATGCGAATCTTTTGAATCAATTACTACCCATTTCTATGACAAGATCAGGCCAAGCCAGTTTAAAAAGAAATGGCACATGGGTAAAGTCTATCAGAAGTAGAAAGTAAATTGACAGCCAGATCTCAAAACACCCAGATTTCTCTGTAAATGATTGATCTGCCAGAAGTACATCTTGGACAGTAGTGCCTGGAGACAACGTAGAAGAGCATAAGCAGCTGTCTTTACACTGCATTCTCTGCTGACCAGTGGACTTCTGCCTGGGCTTCAGTACTGTTGTTTTTGTTTGTTTTGTAGAGGCAGCAAACTACTTGCTCATTAAATGGAAATACAAAGGCTTGAAATTCAACGACAGTACAGTAATTTAACGACAGTACCCAGTCAGCCCGAAAAAAACTTTTACCGGCATGACATTAGAGCTAGAACTATAACATAAGCCACATTACAATGACTACCAATCATTTATGAACGTCTAGAACTTCTTCAGTTATAGTAAGCAAAACTATTAGTCAAAAGCTACTGTGACAAATTCAGAGAATTAACAGTCAGCCTTATCTGCCGAAAATAAATGGAATGGCGAAAGAAAAAATAGGATGGACCAGTCGCAAAACTATTTAAACTAAACTGCTTTAACCTCCTAATCAAGCATCACAAAAAATTGTCAAAGACAACTAGTCTACCAGATCAGTTCAATTTTTAGCAACAATAACAGCACAGCTAGCTCCAAGGTCCTTGTTAAATGACACTGAATTGCGAGCTAGCCAACTCAGAGCGCACGCCAACTGGTATAACTTGCCCGGGTGTTGGCTAAAATGAATAGCACAGAGGAGTGATCTCTCATTTGAATGTTTCGAATTGTGAGTTGTCTATAACATCGATTGTGTGTAGTGTTAATGCAGTCTGTAAAACCTAACACTTACCAATACGATCGCTCTATAGCTATCAGGTAGCAATAACCTTCTATCGGCATACATGCACCATGACTTTCCATGTGCAACAATTTCCGCTTCCTGGTCGTGGCACGGAACACCGCTGCAATTTCGGACGGGAGGGGGGGACCAGGAAGCTAGTCTGTTGTGCATATCCAGTGTGCCGCATGTTACCTAGTAACTTGGCAACAAAATATAGAAACTCTACAATTTATTGTCAACATGTTGTGAAAATAGTAGTAGGTTCGGGGAATATTCACTGCGAATTAAAGTGGAATTAAAAACACCCCTGTTTACAGATCTTGATTTGGAAAGTTCCGATGAAGGTGACCTTCAGTTCATTCGGTCCTGCACGCCGTTACAGAATGTGTGCAGCAGGACTTCAAACTGCTAGATAGCGGCTCCTGAAACATTTGCTATCTATCTTGCGATCTAACTAGCAACCATTTCACAGTATTTGCAAAAGCTCGTATAACCTAAGCCATTCCTGAATATTAACATGGCATGGCTAGATTTGACCAATAAATGCAGCTGCTGAAGACCTCTGTATTGGCTTAACTTGGCTAAAGATGCTTAGCTAGCTAAGCTACAGTTCTTACAATGCGTTCTTAACTCCAGAAAGGCTCCTGGCTAATAAATGAGATGCCAACTAAACGGCGAATAATCAGAAGTCCTTTAATAACGGGCTGATTCCCGGCTACACTGATTTTTTTCCACCGAGAAAGTAGAATTGTATTCCTCATTCAACCAAATTAGGTTGACGTTCAAGCCCAATACACTAGCCAGCGCTCTCCAGAGGTACAGTTCAAAGGCATAACTTGCAAATCCTTATGTGCAACATAGTACAGTGAATACTGTTTGGACCTTAGCTAGCTCGTCTCTTTAAATGATAATGCCAGTTAGCTAACTGACTGCATCGTTAAAAAAAACGTCAGTATTAGCCGGTTTGCTAGCTAGAGCTACTTACTGACATCTAAGGTGACTGACTGTGCTAGCTGGTTACAACGGTTAGCCAACCAGCTATGTCTTTCGGCACGTCACTAAATACAGATCTTTTATTCTTCATGTTTTAAACGTTACAAAATGAATAAGCGGTGCCGGCTTTTGCAGAGATTTTTTATGTGATAAATGTCGGATCATCAACGGCATTAGCATAGCTGAATATAGCCGGCTTGATAGTGCACCGCAATCTCTGGGGTGGCTGAAACTATAGAGGTTCAGATCTCGGAACAGATAGTTAAGATAGTTATCTTAGCATACTAACCGTACGGACAGGAATCCTTGAGAAGTCTCTCGTTGGTCTCTTTGCTTTCCGGCGTCTCGCCTTCCTTTACGAGATCAACAGAGGTGCAGTTCGGGACTGATGCTGGGATATCATCCGTCTTGCTTACCATGATGTGATTTCTTCAGTGAAACTTGGCTTCAGACTTAGCAACAGATATCCGTTGCTGAGGTACGTGATCAGTGGAGCGAGTGGATCTGTCTGGTTAGCGGGTGAGCTAGCTACATGCAGTCACACCAATATCACAAAAACAACTTCACATTAGAAGGACAGTTCCAGGCTTCGCTGTCACACGTGGTTTCTCCTCCTCTTGACCTCTTTGCCTTTGTATTTCTCCCACCCCTTCACAGCTACGGAAAGCCTAACGTGCCATTCACTCACAATCCTTACTTCAGACCACCTTAAGGAATAACGTGTCCCAGTGATTGTATGCCTGTTTCTTGTATTTGTAATAAAGAGTTTTAAAAATGTGTTTGTCAAATGCCTGTCTTTACAGTTACAAACGGAACAAACAATCTTGGTGACTTTTACGGGCCATAATTTGTGATTCAAGAAACTTTCCTAATATTACAACCTTAAACCAAAACACCATAAACAAGTTTAGGAATATCACGTCCTTGAATTATATGATACATATCGGGTATTGTGTAAAATGTTACTATAAACTGTAAATGAGGGTTGGGCACTGTAAATGAATTCTAAATTGTCCTTAAGAGTGAACCGATGTGTATTTTATGTTTGGTGCTGGGATATTCATTTAAATTCACTGTTTAGTTTGCTTTCGGCTAACTGAATGTGCATAACATATTTACCTGCAATTTGTGCTCCAAAAAGTAGAATAACACTACAGCTAAAAAGCTTCCCTAGCCTAACTGCATAAGGCGACATCTTAGAAACTGTGCAAGTAAAACAGCTGTCTTCAGATTTGGTTTACAAAAAGTTTAATATGTCGATTCTGGAATTAATGTGATAATAGTTTAAAGAGAATCTGTCACACTTCCAGTAGTGCTTTTTTTGTCACTCTAATTTCTTAACAGACTGATCTTAATAAATTAGTGTACATGCAGTGCATACTGTACTTTAAATTAAGGAAGCAAGACATTCACATTGTTTTAAACCTACAGAAGAAACCTTGTTAGGAAACCTATAAAGAAAAGTCACCAGATGTGTTTGACACGGAAGAAATTATTAATGATACCAGTTTTCAAATAAGGTCTTTAGCAAACTCTTTATTACCAAAGTAGTGTTTTTCTTTTTCTTTTACATTTATTGCATTTGGCTGATGCTTTTATCCAAAGTGACCAGCCTACTGAAACGCATCTTTATCCCCAGTGCCGTAATAGTATTGTGTAAATAGGAAGGTAATTTCATAAAGAAGCATTCATAGACATTTAAGGTTAAGAGCTCTTTAATCAGGTGTTGCAGAGAATGTAGTGAATTATTGCACAGTTTTGGTGAACATTGTCTCATGTTGCTCAGAGACCAAACAGATTATAGGTATGTCATTTTAAGACTTTATAAAATGTAATTTGGTTGTAAGCACAGTTCATTACAGACCTGCCATTAAGACTAAGAACAAAACCTTTATATGTTAAGTAACAGTCAAAACATTTTTACAACTCCAAGAAGGGAAGACAGTGATTTTTCACTCAAGATGTTTTCTTTCTTAACACTTCAGATTATCGAACCCCTTAAATATCAGACTGGTTCAAAGCGGACTGTCTCTGTGTTCAAGCCATTTTAAATCTTGTCTAAAAGGGTAAAGGAACATGTCGAAAAGCTGATTATGAGCAGAAGACGTTACGTTGCCACATGGTGGCAGTATTGCATATCTCACTATAATCCATGGAAGGCTAATCACAATAGCAACTAATGTTGAAAGGGGGGAAAAAGACGTTTCAGAATAGATTATACAAGTATCCAAATAAAGTTTTTTTTTCTTTGTATTGTGATGACTGATACTGCAATGTTGTATACAGGAACAAGACATTCTGCACTGTTGCAGTATGTTAAAATTAGTTAAAATTGCAGACTTGTACATCACATACATCTAAAATATAGAACAAAGCCTCAAAGGAGGTACTAAAAACATAATTAAGGTTTAGTGATGCTCTAACTGAATGCATGCAAATGATTATGCAGTCAGTAGTACGTCCTCTCTGTGACTCTAGAGGCTGGTTGTCCATAGACAGATTAAGCCAAGATTTCGACTAACTCAGACAATGTATGGGGTTTCTCAATAGAACTTGGCTTTGTGTGTTTCTGGAAAACCAGCCATAGGGAGGCTGCTTTTGTGAACTGCTTTCAGAGGTGTTGGCACAAGCTGTGATCATCTAAACTTTGACACTATTATTAGCTTGACCTAAGACGTTATAGAACATTATAAATATTGCTAAACTAACACAAGAACTATACTGTGAAATACGATATGATGTTACGTCTGCATAATACCTTGTGGGTGCATAAGTTGCAGAGTATAAGTTGTGGTTGTGAAAGGAACAAGTCCAATCATAGTCATAAGACCAAGTTTATAAAACGCTGTACTCATAAATGACATACAGTATTTTGGGACGAGTATGTGTTACTTCTAATATCAGAGTATGAGTACCAGAGCTACCTGGAGGGTTCTGTCAGTGATTAAGAAAGGTAGTTTTGCCTTCACGGTCATTTTATCAAACAGACTCATGCTCTACACTACTACCACATTAACAATACTATCCCTTACTTGATTACCCCCACGCATTGTACTATCAACAAACACACAAAGGGTTAACAACAGTCTGTTCTTAGGCACCACATCCTGTTCTACAGTGCAGAACTATAAGAGTCTGTTAATGGTGTCCTGTGCTATAACTGATGAAACTGCTGGTTCATAATTATGACAGGTAGGACAAAAAAAAAGAGAAATCGCAGTGATCAGACGTGTGTGAACTGCAGTGCAGCACTTGCAGTGAAAGTGAATAAGGAGAGACGGGACAGATCCGACAAGGATGTACGGTGAGTGTAACAAACGAGTAACATCCAATAACCACTCAATAAGTGAAGAAAAACGAATGCAAACCAGACTCAAACACCAGAGATACAAGCACCCCTACCATATGAACAAGACTGAGTTGCCCTATGGCTGTCCTTCCTAAGAAAAGGCCAAACTACACTGCAGTGATGGGCACTGCAGCCAGTACACTGGCAGTAGTACAAACGCACTATTATGCAAGAACAAAAAACTAATTTACCTAAATCTATGAATTAATACAATAAGTGTAAATTCAGTGAAATTGAGTCACATGACAAATATAGAAAGATTTGTCTGCTACTGCTACCGATAGAGAAAGCTTTTCTTTTCTTTCTGGTCCATGCTGAAAGGAGCAGGGCGTTTATACGGAAGAGGCTAAAGCAGGAAGTCACTCCGCCTTGCCCTCAGCGGTGGCCGCTGCAGCTACGAGCGCGGCGGAGGCCAAGCGCCCAGCCGAGTCCCCCTGGTCCGGTTCGCGCGGCCCCTCTCCGCCGTCGCCCCCCTGCGGAGCTCGTCCGTGGGCGTGGCACGGCCGGGCCGTCGGTCTGCACGGGTGGAGGAAGAGCGCAGGATCTGGCATGGCCGTGGGTTCTTCGGGTCCCAAGACTCTCTCGCGGGGCACGCACTCCCTGGCCCGCTCCGCGCGGAGGCACAGGGGCAGCCCCGCGGCACCACGTCTCTTGGGCTTGACGGCGAGAAGGCCGCCGCCGCCGGCCGCGGCGAGGGGCTGGGGCGGGGCGCGGGGAGAGGGCTTGTCGCCGCCCGCCGCCGCCGCCTGCCTCCTGCGCTGCTGCCGCTGAAGCTTCTGCTTGGCCGTGTGCAGCTGGAAGGACAGATACGCCGCCACCTCGGTCTGTTTCTGCAGCTCACCGTTCAGCATGGCGGTCCTGTGGCTGCGCCGTTTCAGTTCCTCCAGGAAGCGGCGCTCCTTCTCCTTCAGGCTGGCCCGCAGTGCGCCCACCAGCACCCCCTTGTGGCTCAGCTCTTCGCGGAGCTCGCAGTGCGAGTGCTGCTGCTCCTGCAGCCTGTCCTCCACGTCGCGGCAGTGAGCCTCCAGCAGCTCCTCTTCCGCTCGCACCTCTGGGACACGACCGTTGCAAACACACACACGCCGTGACCAAAAGCATCGGTAAACAAAATACTCATCATGCTATGTCAGCTGTGCTTTTAGCAAGCTTCATTCCCAGGTGATCTTAACACAGCAAAGGTGGCATTATAAAAGCAAATCAGTCAATAAAACAAACATGACTGATAATGACATTTCCAATTTTGCCTTTACCAATCGCTCTAAAAGCATATCTGGAATTAATTTGCCTGGGTTTGGAAAAGGTCAAATGACAGTGAAATGAGTGAATTAGTAAAGAATGTCTGAAGAAATCCTAAACATTTTACACATTTAGGGCAGTTTCACTTACATACACCCCATTGTCTGAACCCATATTGTTCACATACTCTCATAATAACAGGTTAATAACAGGCTGATTGTTTAAACCCTTATCATTTCAGCCAATCGGCTTAATTCACCCAGACCTTTGTACTTCTTATATAACATTAACAACAGTGCAAGATATGATGCATAAATCACAGTATAATTACACTGCAAACTAATTACTCTGAGATCACGGGGACCTCAACACCCAACCCGCATGGGACTGATAACCAGCTGGGTGTCTATCCTTCTGTGTCCTTTAAACCATCTATTTATACTCCCTCGTTTTGCGTCTGTCTAATGCAGCTGCGCTGGTGTCGAGGTCTCTGTGGGCATCCCCTGCTCCTAAAGGCCCTGTTCTCACCACGCAGCCCAGTCTCCACTCTGGAGAGAATCACGCAGTGGCTGCAGAAAATGCAGCGCTATCTGAGCCATCGTTGCTTTCCATCCGTAACCCCTATTCCCTTCGATTCTCCTCTGTTCTTCTTTTTGAAATTCTAACTACTCATCCGTAGCAGATTTGACAAGAGTTCTGGACCTAATTAGGCCTTCAGACCATTAGATTGTTTTTTAAAAGTGCTGTCTGCCTGACGTTTCCTAATTTTCTGTCGTTTCTACCACAGCCTCCCTGCTGGTCTCACTCTCCCTGAATCCCTGACCAGCATAATCTCGGCAGAAAAAAACAAGTTGTAATTGGATAATCCCACGGGGACTGTACTGAAAACAAGAGCAGCGGGGTGGAGGGATGCTGGGGGGGAGAATCGATGTGCTGAAGAGGAGGATAAATAGTGGGTGGAGGAGAAAGGGCCCAAGGAGAGGCAGAAAGGGCCTTGCATTTCTGCTCTCAGAACTGTAAACGTATCACTTTCTATTTAACCCTGATAAAATAAACATTACTCGATACTATAGGAGAGTAAAACACTAATGGCATTTCAAGAGTTTTTTTCTTTCTTTCTAGAATGGCTCAGGTAACGGTGGCAGTTACTTCCTATTACTAAAGCATTTGACTAGTCATGTGACCAAAAGTGACCCAGTTTACACACGCACACACTTTACGTGAAGTGTCAAAGGACACGTTACACACCAAACCAAAAGGTACCCTCACACACAGTAATGCTAATATCATGATCACATACTTCCAGATATTCCCAACAACAGAATTCCAATTAACGGCAGAAAATTCAGTAATCTCAGCTAAATGCACACTCCATATGTGCCCTGTCCAGATAATGCACTAATATTCAATGTCAAAGCAGAACCCAAAAGAAAAAAATAAAGCATATATTTTCTCTATTTGGTAAAAGGCGAATCTGTGTGTCTTTTTCTGCACTGCTGGGTGGACTGATCCCAGGGCTCCAGAGCTCAGTGGCAGTGAAGGATTAGAGAAGGTCAAGCACTCACCTACTTCACTCCTCCCTAGAGGCTTCACATTCAACTCATGGGTCAGTTCTGTAACAAAACGACAGGTTTTGTGTTTTTTTTTTGCGACGTCAAACTCTGCCGAGTTCATTCACCCTAAAACAGTCGCCTCCCACGTCCTCCATCTTCGCTCACACCCACGAAACACAAAAGCAGGAGGGAAGAGCAGATCCTGACTGTGGCCCGCTGGTCAGAAGGAGGGAGCATTCACCGCTCAGCATGCTGATCTAACCCACACGAGCATTATGAAGCTGAACCTTTCCCCCTCTTTCAGCTGCTTCAGCACATACACAGATGGGCTCGGGTGAACCGGCCTCGTACTGTATTACTGAGGGCGGGAACACAAGGCCCACGCTGCCAGGAAGCTATTGACCCGCAGCCCTCTTTGTGGAGACCACGCCATCCTACAGAGAGGCGGGGGTGAGTGGGTGGGTGGGTGGGAGTGAGCCGCCCTTCCCCTCCCCATACTAGGGGTTGGGTGGTATAGCCTGGCTATCACACTAATAGCTCTCCCTGGGTGTGGCAGCAGAGCCTGGTGCTTGAAGCTCACACATGTGGCTTTGCACTGCTTCTCCAACACAGGTATTGTGCTGATAGGAAGTTTGACTGTTGTTGACAGTTCTTGTTCGAGATTGTGAAGATATAGATTTCTCACTTCAAACAGGTGTTTGTGTTTTAAGGCATGCAGCTGAAGGACGTGTATGTATTACCCAACACTGTTATTCCAGCTGGTCCTGATTCACAGTTATCACCATGTGAACCGTCGCTGTGAACTACGTTTATCAGCGATCTTGCAAAACAAACATTTCACGGTGCTCTTGAGGTCTGCAATTTACTTCATCTGCGATCTTATTGGTTAATACTTTCCACATCACATAATACATTCCACATCAGTGCATTTCTGATTCATGAATGCACAGGTTAAATAGGGGTTGCACAATTCAGCAGAAATGGAAAAGAACGGGAAAGAACTCGAATTTAGAAAAACAACGGGAAGCGACCAGTTAGCAGAAACATCTCTTTGGTGAACAGAATGAAACTACTGGGGAAAAAAAAGGTGGTATTTCATCAGATCCTTGTGCATCTCTGTGTACTTTGGTGAGCTGTTTGGCCCCGTTGCAAAAAAAGCCTGTTTCAGCACTTGGCTGGGTTGCTGCATCAGTCTTCACCATGACAACGTGGGCACCTGTGTTTGGGCATTTCTGCACACTCTTCGTGTGTAGCCAGTGTGTGCTTGTGCACGTGTGTCAGAGGCAAGGTGACCTATGACAGCAGGGAGCTCTGAGACTCACCTGTACAGCGTTTCTGCAGGGACAGGATCTCCAGGTGTAAACCATGCAGCAGTGTCAGCTGCTCCTGCCGCAGAAAAACGATGCTCCTCTCCACACTCTCCACCTGCAGTGCCAACGCACTTCTGTCCAGCACCACCTGTGACCTCTTCATCCAAAACAAAACAAAAAACGCTAAGGTAAAAAAAAAAAACTAAACATAATTAACAACAATATGTAGCACATAAACACTTATATGATACAGAAGTTCTTGAATAACCACTCACAAGGAAGTACGCTTAATACACTGAATGTAAATGAATTGAATACACGTTTAATATTGGAAGTTACATTTACATATATATAAGCGGAGTTGCTTTTCCGACAGCCTGGACACTAAAGTCTATTAGCATGACAAGTAAAAGAAAGTCAAATTGTTTTAATCGGACTGAAGAACAGAACTCTAAATTCTGGTAAGCAATACGATCACTAACGATAATTATTAAACCTCTGTAAAAGTTAATCGGTCCAAATCCTGGAGATTTTCCATTTAATAGATCTTACTGGACTTCATTAGGCGCTAACTGCACCGTGACAGGTCAGTAGTAGGCTGAAACAATAGCTTAGAGCTAGGCTTATTATAGGCTTTCATTATAAAACCTATATTGCCATCACGAATAAGAAAACCAAAGCGTCTTTAAAAAGGCTCTCAGATAATTTATGCTTTCACTTTAACACCTACCGCGCTCTCCATTATCGCCCGCTATGCTGCTATCCGAAAGAAGGAAACAAAGCTTTTACAAACCACACGAACAACCCGCGTAAGGAACGGATACGCTTGCCGAAACTTTGCTGCGAAATATGCTCCGTTCACAGAATACATAAAGCCTGATCTTTTGTGCTGACGACATCTTTCGAAGAGATACGAGTCGATCAATATCCAACGAAGAATTAAGGCATCATTGCCACGCGATGACAACGAAGGTTAAACTGAACAAGACAAGCAAATATTAGAATTGGACGCCACGTCGTCCGTCGCTCTAGCCCGCATCATTTCCCCTTTATTAATAAAGTCACAATCGATTAAGAATTATTAGTTGTAACATTTTAGCAGATGCAATTTCCTGTACATCTCCCTGCCTTCCGTCGCATCCAGCAGTGGAAGCGTAGCGTTTTCTACAGATACCAACAAGGCACAGGGACTGGAGCACGCGATGACAGCGCTGCAGCTGATTGGAAGAAGCGGCGCTCTCCTCTCACCATCTGTATTCGCCTACGCAGAGAGCGCACGCGAAATGCTGCCTAATATTCTTAATTCAGATAAAAGTGAAGGCAATTTTCCAGACGTCCAGTTTATGTTTGTCTATTATTTCTCAATTTTATTGCATTCGTTCATTGAAACATTTAGTTAGTAACCCCGAGTAGGCTATGTGACATTGAACGTTCATGCGTTTATCAAGGAAACATTTATAGAGTTTATTTTGAATTAAGGTCCTCGTAGATACTCCGCATTCAATAACAGTAAACTGCACTACAGCAAATCCTAGCTTTTTAGACTAAAAACGTTTAGAGTACTTTTACCATATATAATGTAGATATATGGCCAATGCCTAAGCTATACGAGTCATTTATCTTCAAACCATTTTCTCTGTATCTTTTTAACGTGCCAAAAATGACTAGCTAAAAGGCCAAGTGTTAATAACATTTTATTGTCACATTTGACATTGAAGAGCAAAACATGCACATTGGGTTTGTATAAGTTAAAAATAATAATAATAATTATTATTATTTGAATTGTTATATTTTTATATACAACACTACCTTCAGTTTATAAATCTCTGGCCAGATGGCACTGTGCTGAGTAATGATATGCTGACTTTTTCCCCCCAATTACGTACACAAGTAAATAAATTGATCATGTATGGCTTTGGAAATTGGCAATGCACTATGGTGTTCACTTAATGCACTATGGTGTTCACTTAATGCACTATGGTGTTCACTTAAAATTCATTCACAACAGGGTTCAGACGTTTCACACTGTACACACTCAGACTGAGGCGTCCAGTGGTTGTGAGTGATGGTTCACAATCTTAGTGTGAACCTGAGCATTTTAGTGGTCCTTCATTAATGGCTGATTTTCTTTAAATGTGAAGATGTGTACTTGTCTCTTGTAGTTTCTACGGTTCTCTTTCATCTTTCATCTACAATCTTAGTCTTGCCTTAATCTTAATCTACATTAATTCTGTATCTGCATTCCTGCTCCAGAAGTAGTTTTATTTTCATTATGACCAGAATGGATTTGAGTTGAAGGACATGGCCCATATTGCTATGCTACCTGTAGTTACAGTGTACATGTTATCTTCCTAAGAACCCTGAAAGGACCATCACGAACTCTCCTCACAAAGCTACCAACCTCTGATCACAGGGTTCACGCTACAATCTGGACCTCCCAACCACAGTCTGAGCTATCAAAAATAGCAAACACAAAGCCAATGTCTTATCAGGAAAAAAATCTCCAATACATTAAAAGAAAAGGCAACATTCCTCTATATTTTCACTGTGATTACATTTTTCAGCAACACATGTTAATCCACAGTTCATCATTTACATTATAAGTAAAAATAAATTACAAATATACAAAATGTGCATACAAAACATACATACAAAATTTAACTGTAAAATGTTTGGCACACATTAGGCAGGACTGGTACTGCTTTAACAGTTGTTTCTAAACAAACGAAGCAGTCTTGTTTTAGAATATTATGAGGTCATCGTTTTAATTGTAGACGCAGTGCCACCTAGGGGCTTTTAATGGCAGCTCAACAGTCTAATAAGTTCTGATGCAATTGGCAAAAACACGCATGCAGTAGACATGTTGCTGTCTGTCAGCTGTCCATGCAGGAAGGGGGGGGGCGTAACCTCTTAGCAACTACAGTAATAACTCCACATTGACACAGAGGCTCTTTTAATACTGAGGTTAACCAAGACTTAATGCCACTGCAGGTGGAATTTATTTTCAGTGGACTGTGATCCTAAACGAGATGCAGGAATGGATGCACTCTTGAACCCTGGCCTGGATGAGATACAGAAACAGACACATGACCCACCCCCACCCAGCCCACACTTTATTCCTCCGCTCTTGTTCTATACACACACATCACAGCCTTCAGACAAACAGCCAGCACTGTGGTTGATCACACCCAGTGAGTTAGAATCAGACTAACTGTTACAGGCTCACGAGGCTCACACATAGCTGTTAAGAAGCCTTTGTGCTAATTTAGCTCTTTTAGCAGTTCAAATAAACAACTCAACTTCACATGGCATACACAAGGGAAATGTATGCAATTACACACATAATACATATATTAGTTTGAGTATTAATTTCCAGTTTACTATCTGAGTGTTTAGTAGAGGTACATAAAGTTTATGTTTGTGTTTGTTTAGGGACTGAGTTCTTTGACGTCATCACCACAAACACACACCGATTAAGTGCTTAAACACTATTCTCATAAATAACTACATTACTGGCTGTGTTGGTTGTTAAAAAAAAAAAAAAAAAAAAACCCAACCTTTTCAATGAAGTCACCCAAGCCTCTTACATGGGTGCATATGAGAGTAAAATGACTACAGCCTTCAGAAGTCATTCAAACTCAATTACTTTAATAAAGGAGGAATAAGGTCACAGGATTGACGTCACACAGAAAAACTTCCCAGTTCACCTAAAACCTGAATCAGATGCCGGCACCTGGGCAGAGAGGAGAGTGTGAGGCACGGCCTTCACGTCTCCTTGTCCTTCTTGACCTCCCTCTCGCGGCTGGACCTCAGGAAGTCGGTGCGTAGCAGCCGTCCGAAGAGCACGATGTTCATGACGGTGGTGATGGCCAGGCCGACGCTGCCCACCGCGTAGCTGGGCAGTGGGACGTGCTCTCGGTTCAGCACCAGCCAGCGCGTCATCCACGCCAGCGTGCTGATCCGGAACGCCACGTACGTGCCCAGGTTGACCATGCTGTTCACTCGGTACAGCACGTGCCTGGCCGTGCCAGCCATGCGCAGCATCTGCCGCAGGTGGAGGAAGATGGAGTTGATCTCCACCAGCAGGGCCACCACGGCGAAGCCCACGTAACGACATGTCAGCACCGACAGGCCGAAGCAGGCGATCACCGGAGGGGACAGGTGGGGGGGGGGGGGGGGGGTGAGGGTCGGGTTGTGGGTAATGGAGGGGTAGTACAAAGGCCCACTCCAGAGTGACTG
>JAOYMR010000012.1:12245107-12298184 GCA_025802075.1 Tenebrosternarchus preto | reverse complement strand
GAAGACTGGTTTTCATATCCCTCGTACACTGCTGTTTTCAAAGCCGTTTTAATTTTTGGATGATGGATAATTCTTCAGCTGTACTGTATAATGCTCTTATGACGCGTATTACACGTGCTGCAGACTCTTCCGTTTCGGTCGTGATGCACAGGCGGTAACTTTACACAGCGGGTCACTATGAACGTCCACGCTGTCATTAAAAACAAAAAAAATTATAATAAAATAAAATAAAATAAAATTCTGGTCAGCCCAGTGAATTCATAATAGAAAATCAGCTGAACAAGATCATCCTTAAAGCCAAGCACCATGATTGTAGTTTCATGATCCACATTCCCCCTTCTCAGGTGAGAGATATAGTCCCAGCTATCTGGCTCTCTAAATCCGGTGGTCGTGATAAGAATGCATCCTTCATCAGAGCTATTGGGAACAAACGAGACATAACCAGTGGTTAGTAGGGAATATGGCCTTCATTTCAAGCAGAAAGTCATAAATCAAACCTGTGAAAATCTGTCACTGCCTTCCGTCTAGTACTAGAGATGCACAGTAACGATCACTTTGCCTAGACTTGTGTTATCGTTCTTTAATATGCAGTGCCCTCTAGTGGCTACCTGCTGTATCACACAGTGCCTGTGCCCCTCCCAGTACAGGGTCTCGATCCGTAAGCAGATGACTCTCCTTCCAAGGTGTGTGCTCCAACTCGTCGGAACCGTCTGTGACCAACAGGCCCGTCTGAACCAAAAAACATACACCCATTCAAAACGCTGTCTATACACACTTCACCATTGCTCATACTGGGTTGTGTATGCCATGCCTCTTCTTACCAAAGATTCATGACTGAGCAGAAGCTCCTCCTCTATGGAGCAGTTCTTCTTTCTTTTCTCCCAGCTGGAGGTTAGAGAGGGCAGTTCCTCGTCTTCCTCCAGACCCCTGTTTTGCAGCGAGATGCGACAACACGCGTCAGTACACGATGTTGCATGAATTCCTGGCCACGAATCTCGATGCCGTTTGCTGCAGAACTGACCCAGTGAAAGTCAGCTTGTGATAATCATGGGCTGCATGTGATCTGTCTGATGTCCATTACCTTTTCCTCGAAGCTGTACTCAGTGCTTCATCACATGCGGAATCTGCCTCGGGGAACTGGGGTAGGTGGGTCAGCTGGAAGTCATCGTCCATGGAGATATAAGGTGCCAGCATGTCCAGATCCATCTCATCCATGTCCTGCAAAAATCCCAACATGAGAAATTCAGCTTCTTTGTCTCCATACCAACACGAGAGGGGGGTTAGCGAAGTTAATGAATGCGAGGCGCTACCTCTATTGGCTCTTTCTGTGCGGTGCTCTCCTCTGGTTTAAGCGCAAAGAATTTCTCCACGTCACCGGTGTCCATGGGCGACTCTTCGCCTGAGCTCTGCGGGGGGGAATAAATGGAGTCACTCAAACACGGGTCAGAGTGTTGAGAGGAAACACAGAAAAACTGGCAAAGTGAAAGGGTGACTGGACCCACCAGGACAGACGAGCCTGGGGACGAGCAGTCAAAGATGGGAGACAGGAGCTGCCGCAGTCTGGGGGAACAAAGGTCCTTGGGGCATTTGGGCAAGCTGTTGGGGCTGGACGGTGGGGCAAAAGACAGTTCTGTGTCCTCTGCAGCAGATAGCACAGAAAAACGTCATCAGAAAAAATATAGCACCATTTGAGAGTGCATGAAACAAGACTTTTCAAGTAACAAGTGTGGCCAAAAGAACAGAAGCAGGTTTGGGTTCACACATGACGTCAGTAATGATACCTAAAGCTGCCAACGCTGCTAACGAGAATAGAACGTCCTACATCTCAGCTGGCATGATGCCAATTATATACTGTTATGATTTATTTGATTAAGTAACGTGTCATTTTGAGACATTCAAGTGGCAGAATTAAGTTGCCTTTTTGTAACGAGATAATTTCCCCCCCCCCTCCATTTTAGGAGAGCTTTAAAAACTACACTCCTCCTTTCAAAGGTTGTCTCAAAGTCTATCTTGGCTTACTGTCAACTGAGAACTTATTCATACCATAACTGGGAAATGACCTGATCACCCCTCCAGGGTAACCCGAGTTGTGAGGGTGTGTCAATGTTCCACCTGTCAGTGGGATGATGGTGTCTCCTGGGGCTGGTGCCAGCTGGAGCAGATCCTTGGGGTCGTCCTTCAGAGTGTGGAAAAGCTCGGCACTGTCGAGGTCTCCGTCGCCATCGCTCAGTCCTTCCTGCAAGTCCTCCACCTCCATCACACCTTCATTCTCCACCTTCTGCTCACCACGGGTCTGCTCCATGGAGAACACCACATCTGCCTGCTCCACCGCACTGAAGGCAGAGGATGACAACACTCAGTACACGTTGGAGCGTTAGCGGTTAGCAAGGCGATCACTTAGCAAAAGAAGTAGGTGAGAAGAACTGGTCATGCAAGAAGGGTCAAGGCACCTGAGTATAAAGTTCAGGCACACCACGGCCTCAGGCTGGGAGGTCTTGCTGTTGTAGAGGACGGTGGCCTGGGTCTCTGCCCACACGAAGCCTCCGTTCTTGGCGAGGAAGCGGTACTGGCTGGTGCAAACCTGACCTTTGGCGAACACTGGCAACGCAGTTATGATGTCAAAAATGGCATTGGTAACCAATCTACTTAAATTTGGTTTCTGTTATTCACGCTTCTGAATCTTTCATATGGCCATATAAAAGATTCAGAAGTGTGAATAAAAGAAACCAACTGTAAATTGAACTGTAAATGTTGTGTATTAATTCTTAAATACTGTACATTTACCATTGTAAGGACAATTATTGGCAGTTTTTATTGCTCATCCATAAAAATTGTTACTTACAGATGTGTAAGCTTTTTGTCACATGATCAAAATCCAAGGCATGGAAAAACTCGTAGGCAGATCGTCCAATCAGATCATCAGGCTGGTATCCAACAAGCTCAGTTACCCTGGGAACAGAGTTCCTTATAAATGTTTGCTTTGGGTACAAGTCTCATTACCCTTTATAAAGATAAAGTGAGCCACTATTTCAAAGAAACTTTGGTCGAGAAGAGCTGGGGGCCCTTATATCCATGAGTGTCCCATATGTCTAAAATATGTTCAGCCCTTATTTACAGAAAGGCCACCTTATCTGAAAACAGCTGCTCACTGTATTTCCCAGTCCAACCACAAGAGGGTGACGCCGAGCAGAATATGGACATGTGACGTTACATTTCCCCTCCCTGGATAAAAACCGCCTCTAGTTGGATCATGTGAGAATGCTAATGTCACCCACTGACACTAGCAATGCCAGATTATTCAGTACTGTAACAGAACACTGACTTTGAAAGGGCATTTCAAATCCGCAAACAACCCTAGTCCTCACAGGGTTAAAGATAAAGATAGAGTGGATTAAACAAAAACTCCAGATACAAAAAAAAACTCCAGATCCCTCTTTAAAAAGTGCAAAAGGAAATACGGCATCCATGCCTTTTGTAACAAAATTGAACACTGTATACAAGAACTTCTATTGGCAGCAAGATAAAACACTAGTGACATGGTGAATCACCAGCTGCTGTGCATACTATACAGGCCAACTAAGTTAGATGAGAAAAACAAGGTTTCTGCACGTAGGCTCAGCACAGTTATTCTTAGTGCCAAGAGCACAAACACACCCCCAGCCACACTGAGCTGCTGCATCCTTTGCCAAGGAGGTGAACAGAGTTCAGTCATTCAGACAAACTTGCTTGACCTGCTAAATGACTGTGTGTGTGGGCGGTGTACCATATTGGTATGTAAGAATGTTTCATGTGGTGAGCAACAATGGCTGAACGATACATCTCTGGTTAATCTGTATCGCAATACTTCCCTTTTCAGTGATAACATCACAGATGTCACCATTTTAAAACCAGTCTCCTTGCAAAATACTAGGCTACATTTTTTACATTTTGTGCTGGAACATTCCTGAGCTACCTCAAACATTTCTACATTTGTAACGTGGTGCAACGAACCATTTTGGTCTAAATAACAAAGCAGATCTAACCATGTTCCCATAAACCAAGGCATATCACTACTGCAAAATCGAAAACAATATAACCAAATAGGATGAGACCACAGTACGTGATTTCCATCCACCTCGAACAGCCCTTAGTGGGCGCGTGAGATGCATGGGTTGGTCCCGTTCTCTCACCGGCCGTCGCACTGCATGAAGCTCAGCTCCATGGAATGGCGAGTCAGGAACGTGCTCCTGTCCAGAGGGAACTCCACGCAGCCCGGGTGGGGGATGGGCTCACACAGCAGGATGACATAACTGCCTGCGGGGGAGGAGTCGTCGGTGCTGCCGCTGAACGTGTGGATGTGGCCCTTGCAGTGAAGAACCTGAAGGTCGGGTGGAACAGAAAGGGAAAGAACATACTTTCAGATCCTCGCTGCTTTTGCCACTCCTGTTTTGAATAAACACACGAACTGAGCCACAGCAGGTCTAGGCAGTCGAGCAATTGTCCGTGTGATCGAAGCAACCGTGTGAGTGGGAAAAAAACAACAACAACAAGTTCTGAACAACAACTACATAAGTTCATTTAACCAGCTACAAACGAACAGTTGTAACCCTTGAAGGGTTTTTGGTCATGATCCTGCCCTGATCTGCTGATCAAAAGGCTAAGACTATAGTGCTATTACTGTAGTGGACAGAACACTGTTCTCGCTGAAAATATTTAACATTATTTAACATTAGCCATATTTAACGTTATTTAATCACCATGTAGCTTTACATTGTGTGTTTATACAGAATATTAGAAGCATCAAGTAGGATATTCTGCAAACTGTAAAAACCAACCTGAGGATCAGTGTTTCTCCATTAGCAAAGAGAAACATTTGCTAAGGGTGAAATGGTGCCACTGATTAAGATTCCTTGTCTTATCTTGACCCCTGTAATTGTCCAAACAGTTTCCTTACCACTAACCAATAAAGAGTGATCACAGAGGAATATGCCCCAACTGAAACCACCACCACCAGCACGTTTCACCGCTGGAGGAAGTCAGGCCTGGAAGAGTGAGCTTCTGATGGAAACACTGATAGCAACAGTGTTTTTTGTGGTGGAGGCTAAGCACACTTCCCACCCCTTGGGGTAGGGCGAGAATTTTACAGGACAAGAACTCGCACGCTAAAACTTTGGCCTCCAGTGCCATCTCAAAAGTTACCTTCCAGGTGGCAGACTTGATGTTCACAGTCCTGCCACGACTTGTGAGAGTGCTCTTCATCCGCAGGAAGAAGGTGCACTCTGTAAATCTTTCCACCTTCTTCTTTGATAGCCCTGAAGAGAACGGCACAAGCTGCAATTTAGAGGAGCGACAGACGAAGGTCTGGACCAGAGGGTGAGAGGGTTCATGTGGTCTACAAGAGGCAGAAAACTGCACAAATGGAAAATGGTTTTACCTGGTTTGGTGGTGAGCAGATCTCTCAGTTCCTCTTGATCACAGGGGTGGATGAAGTCATACACACTTTGTCCAAGTAAATCCAGCTAGACAAAGTCAGAAAAGATCAGGGGAAAATGTTAATGGGTCATTAAAAATTTATGCTTGAGGCAAGCAAGAGTGCTATAGCAAGAACGGGCGTCAGGGAATCCGTTTCTCTCGTGATACTCTGGTTAAATCTACCTAACAAATCCTTCTGGACCATAATACTGTTTTAACTGAACTTCTTGGCAAAATGTCCTTGTTGAGCCGACTAGGTGAAGTCAGTATAACCAGGCCACAATTCCAAGTCTGTCAGTAGCATACATGTACTATTCCAAGATACAGTACCAGCCAAAAGTTTGCACACACATGGCTGAGCGCATGTTTTAAATAGTAACAAAGGCATTTTAATCAAATGAATTTTTTCCAAGACTGGTCGAAAAGCATTAAAAGGTGACCACCTCTCAAAGCTGATTAAGATTAAAGCTGTCTGAAGGATCTACAATCTAAGAAAAACAAATACTGACCATCACAGCATAATTGCATAGGTGTTGTTTCACTGGTTTGATGTAATCCCTGTTATTTAATGAAGAAAATAGTAAAAATAAACAAAGCGTAGGCGTGTCCAAACTTTCGACTGGTACTGCAGGTCTCTCGTGGCCTGTGTGTTGACGAACACGTTTGTGTGTGATGTGAAGACAAACAACTCTGAAGCATTCACTGCCCCCCCCCCCATCCCCCTCTTGGTCCAGGGTACGAGCCTCACCAACCTGGGCGATGCCGATGAACTTGCAGACGTTTTCAGAGAGGAAGATCATATCGCCTTCTTCAGTCATCACCAGAATGAAGCCTGCCAGCGCCTGCTGGTAGAAGGTATCGGTGGGGTCCTCATCCACCACCGTCCCTGGCTCCACCTTGACTGCTGCTACAGAAAGTGACGGAGGCCAGTGAGTCAGCATGGATTCGGATGCCCATACGAGCAAATTCAAGCCAAGTGCTTTTTTTTTTTTTTTAAACACTTGCAGTCTGATCACTGCAAAAATCAATGTGAGCGGTGAGGGCTTACGGGAGTGGAGCAGCTGCTGCATGCGGAGGTAACTGAGGGTCACCCTCATGATGCCAGCCTTGTCCAGGTGGGAGGTGACGCGGCGTGCCAGCGGCAAGGAGTGGGCCAGCTCGTAGAACACCTCCGTCTCCTGGCTCCGCCTGCAGCGGGCAGCGTCGCGCGAGCGCACTTTGCGCAGGTCCGAACTCGGCCTGGGGGGGGGGAGTAGGACAAGAAGAATGTGAAGGTTACCAAGAACACAGCGATAAGGCATGTGATAGTCTGCAGGAACAGTAAGAACACGAACGCCAAGCAGAAACGAGACGATTTTTCCAATAGAGCGGTGCCTATGTTTTTTCAAAAAGTTGGCCATATTGACCATAAGCCAATAGCTGACAACCCTTTAAGTTCCTTAGTCTAATAAGAATCCATCCCAAAGCCAAACCTGGACCCCCTCCAGCTCCATTTAAAACAGGATCAGAAGTAACAGAAACAAGTGAAGGACCACAAAACAAGGCAGGAACCATGAGCTTACAGGGGGTCCAGCATAAACTTCATCCTCTTAGTTCCACTGATATCAGTTTAATTATTTTCCAATACAAAAAAAAAGAGAGAGAAAAGCTCTGCATCAAAACCCTTAGCAGGAAAACAACCCCCTCCAACCATGTTCTAACTGCCCTCCCCCACACGCCTGAAGCACAGGAGCTGCTCTCATGTGGCTGTTAACCGTCAGGGCCCATCCTCCAGTCCTCCAAAAGTTTCACCCCTGACCCCAGCTCCACCCTCTGGAACTCCAAACTCTAAATACAATCCAGGGCCCAGCACAGTTTCCACTGTTAACAGAAGAGTTTTCTCTTTAGATTCGTATATGGTTGACATGGTACACAAAGTTTCACATTTTGCAGGAGATCCTTTTCCACAAGTGAAAGCACAAAAGATTTACACTATGGTCATATTTCAGCAGTGTTGCAAATTTTATATTCTGCAAGTCGGTCACATGCTCGGTACGTGTCCTCCTTACGGCCGAGGATCTCATGCTTTGGGTTGTATTTAAACCCAAGTTATATTTTCATGGAAATTCAATATTAGTCTCTCCATGTTTCCTCTACGTTTGTTAGGATGGACACCAGTCTTTGTACTGTTGGTCGTATGTTCCACAAATAACACAAAAACCAAGAGGGAATGGAAGCAAGTGACCAAACTCTTAAACCAATAAATAATCCTTCAGCTTCTCCTAACAAACATTCCAAAATTCCTGCTGATAGAACCTTAGAGTTCACCATAGGTCAAGCCACCAATGTGCTCAAAAACACCCATAATACATCTTGAAGAGCGTAAAATTATGTACCTGACCATCGCTAGAATGAAGTTCCGTCCAAATACAGGTCAGCACGAGTGTTTTTTTCTCTCTTCAAAACCACAAGTTCATCAAAACAAAACAAAAAAAGCATACATCACTGTTGCCTCCAAAATGCGTATAGTCCAAGCCACCTGGTCTATGCAGTGAACATGCTGGACCACAGCACTGTGGAGTGTCTTATGACGATCTCAGCATTACTGATCTGAAAACGTTGTTCTTTGGTTTACTGGTTTAGTGATTACATCACCAGTCTTTCCCCTGGAATTTGATATCCACTTCAGCACTCAGAATCTTCTCATCTGCTTATTCAGTGTTTTCCAAATCCAGTGCTAATGCACTTCAAAAGCATTGTGGTGCCCCAGAAACAAAAAATTAGATAAAGGAAAAGAACAGATCAAACACCTTATAAAATAAAGACAAAACCAACAGAATGAACTTGTTAAAAGTGCTAAAAACAGTGTGTAGTGCAGATATAACGCCGAATTTAATATGAGTTCAATAAGACTAACGAGTTTAATAAGAATGCACAAGACAACCACATTTTGCAGCTGCAGTTCAAATACTTTTGTTGTTACAGAACCAAACTCTTGCCTGCCAATGTGCTTGATTCATGACTGGGATGAAGAACATGTGACTTTTGTACAAATCTCACTGAGAACGAAGTTCAACAGGACATAAGTTGCGCAAGATTCGTGTGTGTATGCGTGTGTGTGTGCGTGCGTGCGCAGAAAGAACAGGTCAGCAACATGCAGTCCAGGCCAAGATCACCATGTACTGCAATTATGTCTGCTGAATTTGGACAAAGCATCACTGTGGTTACACTCTGCTACTTATAAACACGAAAATCTCTCTTCTAATACACTTACCACATACATACTTAAAGATATACATACCTCAATCCACCACAACTACAACGGAAATCTTACAAAGAACTTATTTTAGTTAGAATGCTTACAGCACAGAAGTCACAGTTATTTCTACATTTGTTATATAAATATTAGAGGTTGGTACTATGATAATGACCACCAGTATATTGGACCTGTGAGTGCAAAATGTCATAACATTCCTAAACAGTCTGGGAAAGTTTATTTTAGTAAACTTTTAGAAAACTTAATTATGACCCAGGCCTATACAATGGTGAAATAAAACCATCATAAAGAATAAAAAATAGAAAAGTATTTTCAGAGTAATTTACAAAATAAACAGCAATTTTAACAAATTATTACATCGCTGAACTAACTAGAACAATTTTGTATTAACTTCACTCAAATAAACACGAATTAATTTAACATTAATTTTCCCCAAATAAATTCATTCTTATATGTCCCTCAAACAGATAAAAACCATGTTTTGTTTGCCAGGCTTTAATGTCTGAATGCAAGAGTGAGCAAAAATTGGAAGGGGGAAACTCCTTCTATATATATATAAAAAAAAAGATTTAAAATAAATCACACAAAACAAATGCCCCTCCTCTTTAACAGTTTGTTTTGTAAGGTTGCGTGCTAGTGTGCACACGTGTAAATAAACCGCACGCCAAAATATGTTCTACATCCTTCTTGAGCCGCAATAGTTTAGGAACACAGTGTCCTTGTACGCATAGCTGGCCTCAGGCCCAAACTTTCATTCGGAACTCAAGACCGTTTGTGCGCTTCTTTGATAGTAAAAGACACACACAATGCTCAGACCTCTGGAGGCCACTGCGTCACGACCAGACCTGTTATCTGTGCGTATATTTCTGCTTAATGACCTTGATACTCTAGCTCCGATGCAAAAGGTTGAGCGATTCAAAACTTATCGGCAAGTTCCGAGCGACTACAAGTGAGCAGCGTCATCTGTCCATGACAAAAGCTGAACATGGAAGCGGTGTGAATCAAAAGAACACGATGTTCCCTGAAACAGTTTTACGACCAAACAGGCTGCTGTTCATTCAGTACTGAAGTCAACTTACACACGAGATAGATAACTACAAAAACAAAAGCTTGCATTTTCGTACGTGAGAACATTTGTCATTACTTTTTTTTTTCTTTCATATGCTACATTTAACGATGCTCATTTGTAACTCACTTTTTAAACATTTGGGGGGAAATTAAAATATTTCAGGCGCAGACAATACATTATACGTTAAAACAGCACCTGTTTTTTGTGTAAACGTAGCCATTATAATACTGTATTTTTTTTTTATAACGAATTAAATTTCGGAATTTCGGTGCAGATTATATTGAACGAGATAAAGCCTGTAGTGCCAAAGACCCAGACGTTGTCCCATTAAACACTGTAAAAGGTAATTAATTATACGATATGCTGTAATTATACAATATAAAAGATACGCATACAACTGTTCCTATTTGCTTCGGTTTGTATGATATACAATCTAATCTATAACCAGTCCTCGTGCGAAATGCTTTGTTTTCCAATTTAGGCTTCACATGCCACCTACCCATTCATTGTTTTACCTTGAACTATGAACATTTCAATCCAGCACACACACACACACAAAAACAACCCAATAAACCCAACGATATGCATTATACCTTTCTTTATAAGCAAATACTGGAGGAAAAGACTGGGAAAACTAGCTAAGCTATCATAGCTAACGCTGCTGCGAAACAGGTCTGAAAGAGATGCGTAAACCTTGAAGCTAGCAATGCTATACTTAGCTCTCTGTATTTTAGATCCATCGTGTACATGTATCTTCTTATGCACATAATCCAGCAATAAAAAGCATTGCAAAATACCTACCTTTTAGGCACAGACTCCATAACAGATCAGGGTAAGACACCCAAAATCCAATATCAGTATTTCGTGTATCGTGGCTAGTTAGACAAGCTAAACTCTAATGGGCTGGACTCAAGAGTTGTTTATGTCGATCTTTAGAGGAGGTGCTTGAAGAAAATGCTAATACTTTGCTCGTTTATCAAAATAAAAGTCATTCTGAAAGTAGTGCGTAATGTTTATTGAAACATAAAAGAAAAATCAATGTGGACAGGAATTTCAGAAATTATTATTTTTTTTGCTTTTAATATGTATCAATCAATCAGTCAAGTTTGTTTTCAAGAATATATGGCCAACAAGCTGCATACATTATTACGGACAAATATGTAACAAAGGTTTTGATTCATGTTCACTATACAAACCTGTCTATAATAATTAGATTTAACAGTTACACACAATGCATGTATAAATACTGAATATATAAAAAGGGAGATATAATGGTGCATCACAATGACAGAAATTATAATCTTCTCTGCATTTCAAAATGCATATAAGATGCTAGTTTCCATGCATATTCAGAATTACAAATATGTGTATGTAATAGCTATGTAAATACCGTGTGTTTAAAAGATATGATTTAGATATTTATTACATAAATATTGGTACACAGAACAAACATATAACAATTAGTCTTCTGTCACACAGGTTCAAAATTAACTTGATTAACTTGCATTTCTTAATACAATTCTCTGACTCTGTGGTATATTACTCCATTTACCTGTTATATTGATAAATGGTGCCCTTAACATCTAAAAACAAAAAAATATATATATTATCTGTATGTTGTGTATGGAAGTAGAATAATGCTCTGTTTCTATTACAGATTTGTAATGACAGTATATTTCTCAACAGCTGACTGTAAAGTAAAAATATTATCTATTGTGTTCTTTATCCACCTTATTCAACATCTATTATTTTCCTCCTCAAAACACAGTAATCTCCATTTCACAACCTTTCAAAATTTTACCAATGACATTGGTGTTTTGGACAGAGTAGAGCTTCACAACAAGCTTCAGGGAAATATTTTTATATATACAGAATGTATATATAATTTCAATGGCAAGGCTATCTCTGGATCTGGTACTTTTCCTATACTCATTGACCTAAGAGACGACTTCAAAGACTCTGCTTCAACATCAGATTTTTAATCAGATAACAACTTCATAAAGTATTTAACCATTTACTGGACTGTGTTAACCTGTGAAAAGCCTTTGACTTTTTTCACATTCATATTATCCTGTAACACATTAACCAAAACATTTACATTATGGTGCTTCTCTTGTTCTTGCATTTGTTAATTTTTCAGTATTTGTGCCTCAAATATCTTCTGCACTCTTACTTCTATTAAGCTAATAAAATATGTCATTCTGTCCAAAAATTGCATCTCAGCTCTACATTTAAGTCTTTTCCAAGTAGGTGCATTACTAACTTTCATCTTTTCATAACAGGAGAAGATCAGATATATCAACATTTAGTATTTCAAAATCCTAGGAATATGTAAAGAGTTCACTAGATTCAATTGTCAATCACATTGCATCCAATTGCAGGCAAAAATGTAACATTTCTATGACACAAATCTGAGAGAGAGAGACCAAAATGACTGATAACAATATCTTTTGAATTTCTTCTCCAATTGTTGCTCATATAAAATCTGTTACATATTAGAAAATTAGTATCATCACACTTTATATAATCAATTACGAGTTCTGCTATTAAAATCTCCACCAGTAATAAGTTCTAAGTTTATAAAAACATACATTTCCACAGAGAAAATATATATATATTTTATTTCTATATGAAGTAGTCCCTATAAATAAATGCTAAAATAATGTTGGAATCAACTTATGCACTCCCCTTATACCAGTACAAAATCAGTAGCCTGTACATACTCAATTTTTTTTTTCTCAGAACTAGTACTTGTATTAGAATACACAATAATTCATCCACCCTCTATTCCGTTCATTTCTGGTCAGTTTAATGCCACAGATTGACTGCATACCAGGGCTTCAACATGGCTACTACTGAAGTCATATTATACTGACATAGTAGTAGCATGGTTGTAGGTGTTGAGCTATTTATAAGACACCACAGATTACATGCCAGTGTTACTCTTGGGTTGATAGCAGCCACTAAATATCCAGCTCACAATGATTTTATGATTACAAACCAACTACCTATACAGAGTTTTAGGATTACTAAACAAACTGTACATGCCAAAAGGTCGGCTATAAATTCTGTATGCCTACAAGGAACATTTTCCTAATAAACTACATGGTGACTGATATATAAGCACATGTTAAAAATTCGACAATTTATTTGCTAGAAATACTACAACAAATTCCAGTTTATCAACCACACATATTTTTGTGGTTCAAATAATTATCAAGGAAATTCCTCGCTTTAGAGTGACTGTTGGATAACGCTACTTCATAACACTGTCGACATCTGATTCCGAGAATCTATTCAGTGGAGAAAAGCACTAAAACCTAGTCTCCTTTCCCTCATCTCTCTTCACCTCCCACTCAGTCGAGCTACACATGCCACATTTGAGGCTCCAGGAGACACTGGAGACCCAGATTCCTGACGTATGATTTGCTGAGCTGCTTGATCCACCCATATACCTCTTCCTCTGCTTGAGGCTCGCTAACTGAACATAACGCATTAGACTTCACTGTTTGTACTATTGTTATTGTGGTGTCTGATGGTCGGCCAGAAGAGGATGAGCCCCCCTGTTGAGTTTTGGTTCCTGTCAAGGTTTTTTCCTCTTGCTTTCAGGGAGTTTTTCCTGCCGTCCTTGGCTTGCCCACTGGGGGCTTGTACTCAGACATCTGTAGAGATGCTTTGTGACAGTTGTTGTTGTAAAGAAAGTGCTATATAAATAAATTCTTACTTGACTAAAAAACACTGAAAATCCTAACTGTAATGTTGCTATTAAATTGCAATAAATTAATTTCAATGCTGATGTCAGTCCTGTCTAGAAGGGTAAACAAAAGCATTAATCGACATCCCTCAGTTCAGACAATATCTGGTGCAGTATTAGCACCACAAAAGACCATGGTTTCATTTTGGCAATGTAAAAAAGACTATATATAATTTTATCAGGAGTGTCGTTTATTATGTAACGTTTGCTAATTTAACATGCATTTAATGCGAGCATTTTGAAACGATTTTTACATCGCCTAGTGCTTCATTTCCATCTACTATATAGCTGAATAAAATGACAAAAATAGTCACTGATTTAGTAACGATTATATTAATAGCATGAAGAAATATACTATGTAAAGAGCCGTAGTAACAGCGAAAAACTACATTTCCCTGCACTATGCTTTGCCTACTTACTTCGAACAATATCCGGGTAAGCGAATCTTTTCCGCGCCTTTTCACTTTATGGTATATTCGACTTCACCGACTCTTGTGCGATAAACATCCAGTAGTGTAGTTCTGCTTTGCCTTAATTGAAGTTTCAGAAAGTGTGTATCAGATGTACCATATACCATTTAATATAAACTAACACGAACATGTTGCTGCCATCCGATGTAGCGAGACTTGTACTTGGTAAGTTCAGTCAGACATTTCTCGACTACATTGTTTTCATTGCGTTCAGGTAACTAGCTTAGCTAACCTAGCTACGAGCTAGTCATGCATCCAGCCCGAGAGCCACCAGATCTAAAACGTTATTTTTAATCATTTATACCGTCCCGGACGAACTTGGAGCGACGCATCTTAAGACGCATTTTGCTTAAGTTTTCCCTAGACTTAAGATCTTTGCATTTTCAGTCTTGCAAGTTGTCTCAGTGAAACCTGTCATGTGAGTCTGTTGGACATTGGTCTTTGCGTCACCATAGATGGCCATTTTCCCTTGTTTGTTGTAGGATACCTCCAGCAAGAAGGACTGACCGCTACGAGTCGAGCATTCATACACGAGAGTCCTAACCTACGGGAGTATGCCGAGCACAGTTCCGAGGACGGGGCCATCCCCGCCTGTGTGTTTGTACGTGCCTTTACTCTTAACTGCATCTGGTAACATGACAGCTACAAAATAGTGCTAGTTAGGTAGTTAAATGTTTGATGTAGTCGTAAGATGCGCTCAATTAGCGCTGTTAGTGAGTCTTGCTCAGTTAAAGCTGTTTTCCAAATATTTAAATTCAATCTGGCAATCTTGTTTCACAGTCTCTCTTTGGGAAAAACCTGACCACAATTTTAAACGAATACATTGCTGTCAAAGCAAAAGGTAGGTGTCAGAGAAAAAAAAGATCATTGTTATAAGAATCTATATTGCTGTAAGTATCTTATTACTTCCTGTGTCTTTGTTTATTTTTTGTTTTTCTTTTACAGAAACATGCCAGGAGAATCAAATACCAGTTATGATGACTTCATTATGGAAAAAACTGGATTTCACTCTCAACCAAATCAAGTAAAATCTGTACCAGTTTTGGTTGTGTTCACCAAAGTTTCCCTGTGAAAAGAACACTAGTTGAATTCCTACTTTTTTTTTTTTTCCACAGATCTATGCAAAGCTCCCCCGCTGTTCAACAAATCCAGAGACGTAAGTTTCATTGCTGCATCTAATCCAAATCTAGAACCTTATGGCCATGTGATTTGTTTGTGGTGCACAGACCTTGCCATTATCTACGTTATCTGAACTAATAAAATATAGTCTTCTGGGTAAATGCCTTCGTTCTTCTTGTGGTGTTAACAGTTCGCACACAGAACAGCATTCAGAACATGCGGCGTCAGAGGGCCCTGTTGTCCTCGCAGCCTCCGGGCACTGGGTGCCTGACTGTGTCTTCACCTGCACACTGCATTGCCAGTCCTGTGGCAGCTCCTCAGGGCATGTTGGGGCACTCCACACCTGTGTGCTACACCTCCCAGCAGACCAGAACCTCAACAATCGGCCTCTCTCAGTCAGGTCAGGACTGGGCGCTGATCTGAGGAATGGGGCATACTGTACTGCTGGGTTACACCTTGTTTACATTAAATCTTTTTCTCTACAGGAGATTCAACTTTGCAAATAATTGTACCTGATCATAGAATTGCTCCAGCACCACTATCTCCAGCTCGCAGGAAATGGTAAGACGAAGGTTTGCATGATGGTGTTGTATATTATTAATATACAAGTCCTCAGGCCGCTCAAGCCTAGTCTTAAGCCAGTCACTTAGACCTTTGTGTTAAACACAGTAATGAGGGAGTCTTTTGATGTAAAGAATCCTCGTGTTCCTTCAGCGACTCTCCGAGGCGAAGGGGTGGAGGTCAGTATGGGAGCAGCAGAGGCACAGCCGTGTCCAGCAGCCTCATTGTGGAATCGCACAGCCAGGAGGCTATGACTGAGAACCTATCAGTGAGCCCAGAGAAAGATCTGGTTTTCATACTTTTGCTTTTAACCTGAGCTCTTGGAATTCATCAGCCGACAGACAGAAATGTGATGAAATTAAAGTTTTGAAGCTTTAATTACTTTGCTTCTAGTATTATTACCTGTAGTTGGTGAATTATTTGTGCTCATGAAAGAGTGAGAAGACTTATATTTCAATATTTAATTGAAAACTGAATTAAACAATTATTTTGTTTAATTGCAGCGTGTTTTTTGTGGGGTTTTTTTTTTTTTGTCCCTCTGCATCACTGGATATCTTGTCTCAATTTTTCTTTATAGCAAATGGTGATCGAGAATGCACGAGAAAAGATTCTGAATGACCGATCTTTACAAGAAAAGCTTGCCGAAAATATCAACAAAATCTTGGCAAGGTACACAATTTCAACAAAATGCAAAAATAGTTAAAGTCGACTCTTTTCTGTGTTGTTAAGATATTTTGGTGCCAAGCCACACAATTTAGTCAATGCATTAAAAAAAATTCTGCATTGACATGTTCACAGTGAGAACAGCCCACAGACGTTAAAGGCAGCGTGTAACACAGTGGAGCAGGAACAGTCCATAGATGAAATACTGGGCCTGCAGGTGAAATCATCAAAATGCATCTACTGACTCGTTTCTGTATGTTTTTGATATTGTGTGAACATTATTGGCAGACAGACAGTAATATAGTATCTACCTCAATATATGAAATAATACCAGTGGCCTCTCTAGCTTTTGTGTGTAATGCAGGTATTTGCGTGTGTGTGTGAAACATTCTAATGCAGAAATAAGTGTATACAAGTGGCTCATTTGTTGTCGTTTTGTGTGTGTGTTTGTATTTAGGGAGAAATCCATATGACCGATGATGCCATCCAGGACATTTTGCAGCAGACGGAGTCTGATCCTGCTTTTCAAGCACTGTTCGATCTCTTTGATTGTGGTAAGAATGTTGTGTACCAAAACCATAAATATAATGGAATAAAACCATAAATATAGTACAGTAAGACTAAGGGTAAATATATACAATAATGATATTTATAATGTGTTGAATCTCCTTCACATGAAACGTATGCAGAGTGTAATCTGCACCTGTACATTACATTCACTCACTTAACTGTCTGAAGGTAAAGGTAGGACATCTGAGGGCGGTGAGCCGGGTGATGGAAACCTTGGTAACGGTTCCCAGGAGGGTGGTGCCCCTTGCCATGGGGGCGGTGCTACAGACACAGGTGAGCAGCCTGATGGGCTGAACCAACAGGAGCCTTCGAATTAGCCCTGCCTGCGTTGGGATGAATGCACCTTTGTTCAGAGAGTGAGGATGAAAGAAATGACCTTGCATTCTGTTGGTTGCACCATGGAAGCAATAAACATGCTTGTAATATTTCTTAAAACTAATGAATCCCTTAAAACATAGCAGAGTCTTGGCAACTACAGAAAAAAAATCCTGAATTTTAAACAAAGTAATAAAAAGATCATTGGTTCATAATGAATAGCATCAGGCTGCACGGCATAAGATGAACAGCTGTATTCGTTCTTTGTCTTTTTGAGGCACTGGACAAGACGATTCCACGTCAGGAAGAGAACCCAACACAAGAAAGCTTAGGAGCATGAGCCTGCAAGCGGCAAAAAGCAAGAGGAAGCCAGCTGTTCCTCTCAGCACAGGACGGTGCCCTCCGGCAGCTGCTCCTTCACACGCGGTTTCCAAACGGGCCGCAAATGCCAGAGGAGGCTCACAAACCAAAAGAGGAACGGGCTGCAGGAGTAGAGGAGCAGGCCGCGGGAGGCAGGCCAGAGGAGCCGGCTCGAACTCCGTCGGCCGGTTGCAAAACGAGCCAAATCGGGAGGCGTCATGTGCGTCTGATGAGGGAGCGAGCATGGAGGTAGATGATCCACCAGCGAGTGAAACGTCACAGGCCCTGGATCCTCAGCTGATGCCACGGACGGTCGTTTGGGATGGCTGTCAGGTCAACGGCGCCATTGAGGAGACTCCTAAAAACATCTCGGTATCTGACAAGCAAGGTGAACCCACTCCCAGTGTTGGAGCGGATGCCTTAGGAAACGTGTCTGGACCAGAGAAGGAGACTGTAGCTGGAGGACCGTGTGTTGGAATGGCAGGAGCCCTTGAGGCCACTAGCCAAAGCTGTAGTGGTCCTTCTCTCCACAGATCAATACGTAATACAGCCATGTCCAACAAGGCATCATGGCAGCTACCTGCAACAAACAACATTCCTTTACTTGACACGTGCACACAGGAGATGGGATGTGGCTCTGGGGAGACTCAGTCCAGCTGCTCAGGGAGTATTTCTTCTGAACTTCTGGCTTCAGTTACATGTGGTCCGGTGGTCATATCCACCCCCTCAACAGCTGTTCCTGCCCCTTTAGCAGCTGTTCCTGCCCCTTTAGTATCCATCCCCGCCCCCTTGGCACTAGCAGCTGTTCCCGCCCCCTTGGCATTAGCAGCTGTTCCTGCCCCCTCGGCATCTGTCCCCGCCCTATCAGCATCCATCTCTTGTCACTCAGGAACCGTTTCTGTTCCCTCATCCACCACGTCTGTTTGCCATGTCCAAACCTCGGAGCCCGATCCGAGTAAGATAGTTGCTCTGAAGATCATCATAAGTGATGACCAAGAGGAGCAGGCAGGTGACTCTGCTCTGAGCCAGGCTGTCTCTAGCATCACAGATGACCGTATCCCCACCATCTTCCTCTCGTCTCCAGCCAAATCTCCGCCCAAGGTGCTCCCCACTCCCCACTCCATAATTAGCCCAGAGGAGACCGCGCAGGCTGTGAACAACCTGCAGGGGGCAGAGGCCTCCGGAACTCCCACCACAAGTGTACAGCTTTCGCACACACGACCTGGCAGTCAGGAGACCAGTTTCATCCAGCTGTTACCTGCTAACCCAGCGTTCACGAGCACAAGCGGCTATTTTGTCGTGACCGATCCGGTGGCTGCTGTTGACCAGACCTCCAGCGTGATGCTGCTTCCTGGAGGTGCGGCCCAGGGTGTGTTGGCCACTCCCCCTCGCTCACGGGCTGTTGTTACCATGGCAGCAAATGTGCCTCAGTCCTTTTCACCTGGTAGGTCAAGAAAGTGCAGATATAGTTGCATTCCACATCAGTCAGCTCAAATACTCATGCATTGTTAGATCTAACACATCACAGATGTGAATGTCACCTTCACTGGGACTTGTTTTGTGGTGCCTTTATTGATTGCATCTCTCTTTAGGATCATCTCTTATCATTTCCTCACCTGTTCAACCTATGCTGCAGAATATGGCATTGTCTATGTCTGTGTTTGGTCAGGACAGCACAGGAAAACTCACGGTATTACCCAACCAGGTATGTTACACTGGTAAATGTTTCCAGTGGAAATGAAGCTTTTACCTTTTGTGGGACATTACTGAGTTTTGTTTCAATTTAATACTTGTACAGATGTTGGCTTTGCCTGGTCCCACGTTGGTGAACCAACCTGCAAAGATTGTGCCCAAATCTAAACTTCTGCCCAAAGACAATGTGGAATTAGGTACGTCTTCAAGAAAAACATACTATGGTGTTTTTTTTTTTGTTTCTTTTTTTTAGTGGATATTTAGATATTGTTCTTAATCTGAAAGATATGTTTATAATTCTTTTTTTAGGTAAAACTGGAATATCTACTTCCAGCCAACCTTCAAACATCTCCCAGAGTTCAGAGCAGGGAAAGTGTAGTACGGGAGCCAGCCCGAGTCACAGAAGGATACTTTGCTTTGATGAGAGCGCTGGCCAGACGAGGACGCCGGCCAGATCATCCTCTGCTGCTGCTTCTGTTGGTGTGAAAGAGCAAACCCAGCCTTGTATTTTAGGCACCAGTAGTGCCAAGAGGAGGGTGGAAACGATAAAATTACCAGAGCAAAGTCACACTTCAGGGGTGAAGGAATCTGAAAAGGCTTCTGTACACCAGCAGCAGAAAGAGGCAGCCAAAGGCCCAGTGTCAGACATGGATGCCTGTATCAGCATGTCCTCAAACAGCGCTAGCCAGCAAGATGACTCCGTCAGACCGGAGCCAAAAAAGAGATCGCAGTCCACATCAAGCAGGGAGAATGGCTCAGCTCCGCCCCCGGACGCCGCGCGGGATATGAAGTCTCTCTGTCAGGGATCCAGGCCCAAGAATACAGAGACGGATGCCTTGCAGGGGAAATCGGGAGACGGCTCTCCAGGCGTCACCGCCAACAAGGAGAACGAGGTGGATGCCGGCCGGCGAGAGCCGCATCAGACGGCCGCGCCTCCGACGGAGAGCTTTGCGTCGTCCGCGGCGAGAGCCCCTGTGCCTGGTTCTTTGGGGAAACAGTTGTGCAAGACCAGCCCACTCACCAAACAGGCTGTGGAGATGCTGCAAGACATACAGGGCCAGAGTCCAACCTCCACCCCAACCAGGAGGAAAGGGGCTGGCTGCCTGGACCTTCCCCTCCCGAGGACGCCCGGGCCGGGCCGCGTGCAGGAGGACTCCCTGGACGGGCTGAGGACTCCGGCGCGGCAGAGGCACGGGAGGGAGGCGGAGGGCACGCCGCGGCACCTGCCCCCTCCCGCCACCCCGGACCTCCCGTCCTGCAGTCCCGCCAGCGAGGCGGGTAGCGAGAACAGCATCAACATGGCGGCGCACACGCTCATGATCCTGTCGCGAGCTGCAAGGGCTGGCGGGCCTTTGAAAGACAGCCTGCGACAGGAGGAGGCCGGCGCTGCCAAGTCCAGCGCCTCCAACGGGAAGAAGCGCAAACACGCGGAGCTGAACCCCGCGGCCAAGAAAGAGCTGCAGCTGTCCGGATCCTCGGGCAGTAAGAAAAAGGCTCAGGTGAGTGGCATTAATTTGTACATAATACTGCACACGTATGCGCTCAGCCACAGAGCTGCAGGCGATTTATGACTGAATTTGCACAAATAACAGGGAACTTCTGAACGTTGATCTGGACAAGAATGTCTGTCAGTGATTGTGAATGTAAATGTGAATTTTGAATTATGAGCAAGATCATGTGTAACCACAAAGGAACACCACTTTCCGAAAATGTCAGCCAAAAAAACCAAACAAACCCTCCCCTCTGTCTTGCAGAAGCGCAAGAAGCTGCTGGAATCTTTCCCACATGATCTGGATGTTGACAAGTTCCTGTCGTCCCTGCATTATGATGAATGAAGCAGCTGAAACAGCACAGCTTGTTTCACCCAATCCAGACTTTCTGATAAGCCAACTGCAAATCTAATTGATAGCACTTTGTCGTGTTTTAATGCCGTGTGTGTGTGCGCATGGGTGTGTGTACATTTGTATATATATGTGTGTGTGTGTGTGTATATACACCTTACTATCCCAGGGGCAGTTATTGTACAGTTTACTTTTGCAGACGTTTTGACATAACCCTGCCTCAGTTGGAAGTACATATCAGTGCAGCACCTTTAAAATGTTTTATTTATGTTTCCCCGTAAATTAGGTTTGACACACAGAGTTATGTAATATTGTTAAGTAGCTCAAATGTATATAAAACCATTTCTTTTTTTTCTTAAACTTGAAGAGCATTGCTTCACCTGTGAATGTTCACCTTTGCAGTTTTGTTAAAACAGTTTGAGTGTTCTCCCTCAAGGGGGCATCGTTTTATAAAACCACACTAGAATTTCTAAACAGGTGAAATAATCGTATTTATTATTTTATTTATGTCACTGAATCGTGTATCCTGAGGGGAGAAAGGCACTAAGGTCTTTGTACCAGAACAAGGACCAGATGACACCTGATCATAAACCATTTTGCCTGAAGAACGATTCCATTATGAGCAGCTCACGTCTTGTATATTAAATGACATCACATTTTATAGCTGCGCTCTAGAATATTTTGCCTGCGGTGCAGAGCTATCTGGAGAGCACTGGGGGTTTAGATTACCCATTATTATCAGTGGGATTGTTCTGAGAGTATGAAAAGTGCAGTTAGAGAACCTGATGACAAACATATGATTTTTTTGTTCATTACTGTCAACAACCTTAAACCTGCGTGTGTGTAACGCAGACCTGTGCCTGTATCTCTCTGCTCAGAAGGCTCATTTGGGTATGAGTGAGTAACAACACTGCAGTCATTCCATGCCTGAGGCCAAGGCTCTGTTTGACACTGACCAGAGAGGGCCGGTTTGTTCGCCATCTGCTCGGGGATTTATACGGAATTCCAGCACTGATTTAATGGGTTACAAATCTGATGTTTTTCAAAGAATGCAGGAGAGCAGAACTTCACGCAAGTGGAACCTGAGCAGACAAAACGGAGTAGGAAGCACAGTTTCTGCTCCTTAGAGAAAACCGTCTATCGGCGCATTACTCAAAAGCAGCAGTTTTGCTCTGGAGTGTTCCTGCACCGTCATTATCCAGACATTCCCGGTCTTCCAACCTGGGTGGAGAAACTTTTAGCAACATTAAAACATGCAGCTAAAGCTGATTCTGGGTTAGATCCTGTGTCCATAGTTCTGAAAGTGGGCCTTAATTCCTTCTGCTTGAATGTTGGAGTAGGAATGTACAGCTCAATGAAACAGGACCAGCAGATTTTACATATAATAACATAAAACTTTTGACACTTTGAAGACATTTTCAAGTTTATTATCTGTAGTTTCATTTGTATAGTGTTTTTAGTGGAGTTGTACAATGCAAAAAACTAGAGGAAATAGGTTATTAAAAAATTAATATGTGAAACAATGTGATGCATAGAACTAGAGGATTTTAATAATGTAATTAAACTAAGGGCTAAAAGTTAATAAAAAAAAAAGAATTGAAGCTCAAAGGGTCTTTAATAGCTCTTGTGCTGAGGATAGATCTGACCAATATGTCATGAGTTGCTTTTGCAACTGATGTCACTCACAAAAAGGTTATAGTGCCTGAGATTCCACATCTTCAACCTTGAATTTTTTTTTTTTTTTTTTTTTTTTAAACATTTTACTAAAGCCCTGGGGGAAGCTGGATGTTAAGCAGACTCGGATTTCTGCTCTCAGTTGAACTATGAAAAATTACAGCCTAAGCAAGAATATACAATGCTTACAGCTTCTGTGTCAACACAGAAACCAAGCTTCTGATATGACAGCATTGCAATATAAATGAACGAAATTCCCATCTGATGAGCATTGTGGAAGCATCACCTTGTGCTGATGTGCTGGGTTCTTTAGCACCAGTGCCCAGCTAGGCTCGTGTCTAATTTAGTCTTACATTAATCCTGATCATCCAGACTTGTATAAGAAATTCAACGCTAAAAGCTACACCTTTCTGTAGTTCTTCAGAGATCCTCTTTTTTTCGTCCTGCTTGCCTTTCTTTTCCTCCCTCCCTCCCTGTCAGCAGCTGAGCCAAGCATTGGCTCTAAATACGGACAGAACACCTCCCTTCCTGGGACTGAAGGTGTAAGCCTTTGATCCACTGAAGAGGTACACAGAGCCTGTTGAGTCAAAATATGGTCACATCTTCACACACACTTCAGGAAAAGGCTGTTGGTAGAGAGTTAAACCAATTCTTCACCTACCCCCCAGTGCAAAGGTAGCATCAATTCTCCCCTCGATGCCTGGCCAATCGGCGCGGATCTTCCTCGGAAAGCCGGGATCCATCATGCCAGCTGTTTCATCGTACCTAGAGCATCAAAGCATCATGAGTTATCTAATGTTAACAACAGATTCCAAAAGTTTTAATAATATACATCCTCAGTACAGCTTTGTGGCATTTGAAGCAGTACAACACCTGTAATACACATCTTCTGTGAAGAAATACGTTTTGCCAAATTCGCTGATGTGAACTGCAGCATCGATGCCCTTTGTTCTTACTGGGAAGCCGTATTCATAGATGGAGCCACAACAGCTCGTCCCTACCGTCCCCCCTAACCGATGAACCACCCAATATTTTTGACCTGAGAAATACAGGAAACAGTAGTACAGTGTCAGTGTGTGTAATAGTGGGTACATTTGGTGAATTTAAGAAAGTAAACTGTTTACAGAACTACAAATATTGAGGGGAAACCAGTTATTGGGGTTTAACTCTGTGTCATTTACCTGTAAAGATATAAGCCACTTCCTTGGCTGGAAGGTCATAGGCAGCGTCCACCGGTGAGGTGATGCTTGGCAGGAACTTGCTTACGGGACCCTCTTCCACCCTGCTCCAGTACGAGTTCCATGTTTTCCTCAGCCACACGTAACTACACAGGACAGAAGCAGTATGTGATACCGTATGCTTTAGCAGTCGTGACCCACCAAACCGAGGAGATGTGGTGCTTGAAAATCTAAGGTGTGGCTGCTTCTGGGACACGCACTGCCACACATCTGCCACAAACAGCCAGCCAACATCCAAAGTCAATTCAGACAAGATCCACAAATTACACACACATTGATTTAGATGTGCTCTGCTCCTTGTAATTGTATACTGAGTTGTAATAGAATTGTAAAAATAACACTGTACTTTGTCCATACATACAGTGACCTTAACACATACCTGCCTTTAAAGAAAAGTATTTCATGTCCAACCACTGCCACGGCATCAAAAGAAGAACTGGGATGACACTTATCAGGGATCAAGAATGTGTCCTGTTTTCTCGTGTTCTTTCCTTTAGAAAACAATAACATCTGATTTAAAAAAAAACAAAAAAAGATTTGTTTAAATTGCAAATATAAAGTGATGCAGGGTAAATATGGCCACTGCCTCTCTCACCATAGAGTGCCTGGATCCCTAGAGTGTCATCCTGGGGCAGCTCATACTTGGCAGTGTTGAGTGTTTTGTATTTAGGGTACATAAGAGCTTCTGTGTCTCTGGAGTGTGATAGGCCCAAGGAATGACCGAGCTCATGGGCGGCAACTGTGAACAGGTTGTAGCCTGCAGTAGCATCCAAATGATCATCAGTACTGGTAAACCAACATGACACCAATGTTCCCAGCTTTAAACATGTCTCCACACACACACACACACACACACACACGTTCTAAGATGATCTATTAGACAGAAGCCCCATGACCACGTGGGTCCATCCCTGATCAAAGACCATGTGAAGAAGTTAAGTACATTATTGACCGTTGAGAATGATTAATTAACTATTGCTTTTCATGCTGTACCTGATTTCCTGTCGTCCGTGGTCCAGAGTTCATCATCATCAAAGTGCACGTCTCCTCCAACTCCCTCTCCAGGCTGAAAGGCATGTGCCAGTACCCCCCCCGGCCCATCAAATGGGAAGAAGTCTCCATGAGCTTCAGGAGAAGAGATCACCCTAATAAACAACTTTTCCTTCATACAGACATTGAGCTGTGGGCATATTTTAGGTGACACAGACGGTGAAAGAAATGTATGTTTCATGGAGTGTTACATTTATTTTACACTATAACAGAGTATGCAGTATATTGTTATAATAATAATATACCCTTGTAATATAGAGTATATAGTAATATAGAGTATGCTGTATATTGTTATAATAGTAATATACCTTTGTAATATAGAGTAATATAGAGTATAGAATAATATATAGTACGCAGTATATTGTTATAATAGTAATATACCCTTTCTAGTGAAGGAAATGATGATATCTGCTTTGCTGTCATTTACTCTGATGAAGTCCAGAGGAGTTGCTTCACTCCATAATTGAAATGCCAAACTCAGAGCTGTCTCCACCTCCTCCACCCTGAGATCAGTGGTGTACTTCTCAATCCTGCAGTACAATACATTTAACAACCTGAGAATCAAAGAGAAGCAGTCTACTTCCTCATCACCTGATGAGACACACTAACAAGTCAAAACCTGCTTTCTAGAAACAGGTATATTCTTCTGAAAACAGCAGACTGTGAAGATTAAGATAAAAGTGCACAACTCAAAAATGTTGCATTATGGATGGCAATGGCAAAATACACAAGATGGAACATGGAACCAGTAGGTGATGGTGTGGTTCTTCCATGTGGGTCGTCCTGGGTGGAAGCTGAAGTTCTCTACATCAGGTACTCCACATCTGTCTGTTTTCATAATGGCGAGGGTTTGAGGGTCCAGAGCTCCGCTCGGCGCCAGTCCAAAGAAACGCTGCATTTCTTTTATTTTCTCTTGCCAGGCTTCCGAGTGTCTTTTTTTGCGAGGGTTTCCACTCTTCTCCAACTTATAGAACTGCCTTAAGTATTCCTGACAACCAACAGGTTAGTGTTCAGCTTGCATTTAGTAATGAGTAAAACAGTCAGACAAATGGTAAAGTGAGTTTAGTTTATGGATTATTAAGTTATACTTCACATTAAAAGTAAGAAAATCCCACCTTTGAGATAGATCACACAGTAAAGCTAACCATACGGTTTTATTCTTTGTCAGTTTATTCTAATTCTTTGTGACATTTTAAAGACAACTTATCCTATTCATTTTCAGCAGGTTCAGCTTCTGAAAAATATCCAGCCACCTTTCATAAGAGTAAGATTACCCGAATTTGATGAGCAATTACCGGCTTATTTAGAAAAAAATTCTGGACAAACCTCTGCAAGCTGGACATCCTCTGGTTTGGACTCTGGAGGGATAGGTGAGGTCTTCATTAGCTCCACAATTACCAGCCAACTCAGCAGTGTGATCCAAGGTCCAGGATTCACCATTGTAACACAGCAAAACCGTCTGATATACATGCAGCCTATGGCTTTATAGAAGGCAGGATAGCAAAATCACATGACACGCAAGGCCTTGAAGCCTTACATTTAGAGCTTAGTGGTTATCGTCAGCAAAAACAGAACTAATATCAGAGCTCAGATGAGATCAGGGCTTTGTTTGCTTCGTTGCTTAAGATTTCGAGTGTGTGATGAAAACGTGATTTGTGCCTGTGCATTCTGTCAGCATGGTTTAAGGGTTAGAGGTGCTTACGTTCAGCGAGGAACTGGCATCTCTACATGGATCACAACCATCATTTACTCATTTACAAATCATTTTCTGTTGACCAAAATAATAAACAATAATTCCAGTTTCATGCAAAAGCTCAATTGTTGATGTTTGATTAAACAGCTCAGTCACAGAGTATTTTGAAATAGTTTTTAAATGTGTTATTATTGCCCTGTACCATCTGTATTAATTATTCCTCACTATTTTTGTAATATTTTGCAGTTAAAGTGTTAGTATGAGGGACCCCCCCCTCCTTTGTGTTCAATTTGGTTTATTGCATTATGTATTTCATGTAGGTAATGTTAGCAGCAAGAAAAGCACAGGACCTGTTCTCTGTGCAAAGCAACGCAGGCTTTGACAGTTTATGATGTTTACATAACTGTTGCTCTGTTGTTTACTTTGAATACAACAAAAGAAGCTGAACTTTTAAAGAAGATTTGCATCTAAATACTTTACAGCCTGAACGATCTAAAAGAGAGCCAGATACAATCTTTATTTACTTTCAGCCACACATGGAATGAATAACCATTTAAAACATCTTTCTGCTGTTGACTCATTTACACTGACATATAACAGCATCTGCTATTGTTTTATTTAACATTGCAATTATAATGCACATTTTACATATTTAATATGTTTATGCCCTTGAAAAAGCTAGTATGCAATGTTTGATATTATCGGGATACAACTGTTTTGCCTATTATTATTCCTTTATGCCTTTTACATTCTTATTAAACAGTTTTTGACATTCTTAATCCACAAATTTGTACAAACTAGAAATGCACACATGCACAGACATTTGCTCCTCCTTCAGTCTTACAGAAGTGGTTTTCACTTGTTGCACATATTAAATATTTACCAAAGCAAAATATGTTTGCAGTAGTACATTTATAGACATAGAGCAAATTACACAGGGCTGACGTGTGTATACTGTGTACAGTGCTATAAAATAGGGATTTGATGAACTCCATTAACACCCAAGCCAAGAATTTGCTCTGCTAACTTCAACAACTTTTTTAAGTTTAATATCATATTTGCACACCTCAGCTCCAAGAAAGAAATGAAGGAAACCTGTGAATGCAAGACAAAATCCAGAATAAAAACAGGAAACTGAACTAAATGAAAACATGGGGCATACTACTGAAAAATCATGAGGTATAACTGTAAATAAATGTTCCCAAATACTAGTTATATTAGTGCACTTAGTACTGAATGACATATAATTAATGTATCAGAATAAATCACAAAAACCTGAACTCTTGGTAGGTACCCACCGTGTGTATAAACAGCCGCGCTGATTGGTTTGGTAATGCCTGGGAAATCGTCAGAGATGTTGCGTGGATAAGAATCCTCCATGGCCTTCCGATGTTCGTTGTACCTGGGGAAATACGCACTCAGAATAAGTGTCATGTACATATGAAGATGGATGGTGCCTCCACACCACGACTGCTTACCTCCAATACAGGTGCTGAGTGAAGAACAAGGTGTGGACCGTCCGGTGAATGTGCAGCGCTGCATCAACTTGCTCCACCCAGGCTGGAAATCCAAAGCTGCTGATGTTTTTCTCTCTGCCCTTCACCTGGGAGCCCTTCACAGTCCAGTAGCGTCTCCCTGTATCGTAAGGAATCGGGTGGAGGTAAGGGTGGATGCTGAGTGGGCTTGCTGTTTCACAACAAGGGCATAATCGTACACAGTAGTGCTAGCGCGTGTACCACTGATCAGGTAGGCTGTGGATCGCTGGGGAACCCAGTAGGCAGCATCGATCTTTGAGCTGATTTTGGGCATGAAGTTATAGATGGGACCCTCCTTTACATCGTTTTTGTTATTATGCTTGATCCATAAATACCTTAATGAGTAAAGAATAACAGCAATTTTGTAAAAGTTGCAGCTGGTAGAATAATAGTTTACCTGGATGTGTAGAACCCAGGTGTGTCATTGTTTGTATCAATAGAAAGTGCTCCATCAACATGATCTTCCAAGTTCTTAAATGCTAATTTCCGTTCCTCTACAACAAATGTGTGCGTGTGTAACTTACCCTCCTTTGAAAAAGAAGATGGCCTCCCCTAAAGTTGTAACAGAATCAAAAGACAGGCCAGGGCTGCATTTCTCCTTTACTGCCATGGGGAAATATGAACCACTGTACCAAGGTTTGAAGGGATAGCTCCAACTAAACCTTGGGTAGTGATGAGGACTTTTAATGCTCGGTTCTGTGGAGCGTGCAGAACATTGCTCAGGTTTGCTCTTTTTGGTTCTTAAAGAACAAATAAATATTTCAGTTATGTTTGCAATTATGGGAATACATATATATACACCCCTGTGGATGTTGTGCAAAGTTAATTAATGCATTACCATATATTGTGTTGATGTTTATAATATCTTCACTGGAAAGCAAGTTGTGTGATTTCCGAGCTCTGTATGTGGGATACATGAGAGACTCAGGGTTTTGAGAATGCCTTAGTCCCAAGGCGTGGCCAAACTCATGTGCTGCAACCAGATACAGGTTAAACCCTGGAGTGGGAGAGAGAAACATTACAGGAAACACTTGCTGTCAAAAACACTTCGCATCATCCTCCCTCACATCTTAAATTATTCTGTGTAGATGTAAAACTGCCCGCCCGACTTTGATGTGCTGTGCCGTCGCTCTGACAGTCGGAAGCGGTGCAACCAGCTGTCCAAAGTTCATCCTCGTCAAAATGGACGTCTCCTCCAATTCCCTCTCCGGGGTCAAATGCATGGGCCAGGGTGCCCTTGGGACCATCGAAGGGGAAGGAGTCTCCATGCTCTAGAGCAGCATGAACGAGTGCAATCGTGATCAGATCTACACTATCGTGTCTCATCAAACGGTGAGAGACCATGTCACAGGCAAATTCAAAATGACCCTAGATCGACAATTTTCATAAGTTCCTATAACATCAAAGTGACTTTGTTATAGAAACCCATTCGATGTATTTTATATAGATTGTAGTAAATAGATAGATAGTATCTAGCTGCTGGGTCACCTTACCATTGGAGCCAAACTCCACCATGATGTCTGCCTGCTGAGAAAAGGATCTGATGAACCTTAAAGGAGTGATTTTTGCCCACACATCCAGAGCTGATGCAATCAGAGAGTCTACTGTATTTGCAGGTAAGTCACTGGTATACTTCCCAACACTGAAATATTGATAAAAGACGTGCAGGTAAAATGTCAGGCAGATAACATAACAGGACCAGTTAACGTAAACTTGCAGCTCATATGTACCTGCTGAAGGTTCTTACCTGTATGTGATTACATTTTTTGTCCACCTGTTGCCTTGATTGTGGGTGTAATCCTGGATGTCAGGAACACCACACCTGGGCGTTTTCATTACAGCCAGCGTGTCAGAATCCAGGCTGCCAGTCTGATTGAGGCCAAAAAAGCTTTGCATATCCTTGAGCTTGGAGGAGAGGCTCCTCTTCTGTCTTCCCACTGCGTCTGCTTCCCGTGAGCTGTAGAAGTGTCTTAGGTATTCCTGCGAGAGAAAGCGGTCCTGGGAGTAAATGCCAAGCTTCACTGGGACTAATGTTTATGATGTAAATGAATGTAGCGTCAGTGGACGGCAATGCCCGTGAAAACGGAGGCCGTTCCAAGCAGGCAGAAGTGGCCCATGTTCTCACAAGTACCAGCATTACTCATATCTGTCTTTTAACTTGTGCCTGTCAATGTGTGGAATCATAATCAAAGCAAGATGAGTTGTTTTTTTTGATGCAGGATGATCTGTTCATTCTCTTTCTTTTTAATTTATGCGTAACTGGTCTCTGGGGAAAAAAAGCAAATTTTTTTTGTACTTGCGCATATAAAATGTATTAATCTAAGTAGCTTTTTTGCATCATTGCAAAGGAAGACCACAATGAAGCACAGGAAAACACATACAAAGGTCAAATAACTATTTTCAGAGTTAAAACAGTTATTTTCGGTGTTCACTAAACAGTGAAAAAAATATCATCATCATAATTTCAGGTTATATCTCAAAACTGAAAGGACTGCAGTTTCAACAGCTGATACTGGTACACGGAACGAGAAGGGGAAACACTTACGGCTGCGAGCATCAGATCATGTGTGGGCCGTCCACCCTGAAGTGCTATTGTGTTATCTCCCTCGAACCTCAGCGACGGTGCTGCCAGACATGGTAGAACCAGGACAGCGACAGTCCAAGCGGCGCCAGACGACAGATCCATCTGTCAGCTCTCCCGCACGGAGCCACTGAGAACGGCCAGTGGAAAAGACCTGGGGTGGGAGATGTGGGTAGCTGGGAATGCCTTTTAACGTGTTGTTATGACTCAATCAGCGGCAAAGCAGGCAGAGCCTCACGCTACTGGGAGGGGTTCAGTAAGGTCACAGGGAAAGAGGGATACTGTGCAAACGTATCAGATTAAACACATTAAGGGCATGTACTTCAGCAATTAGTAGGCATATTACAATGTAACACTAACTTTGCCCTCAAAGCTCAGATTTCTTCAGACATAAAAAAAAAAAAACTCTTACAGGGTATCTTCTTTCTTTCACTGAAGCCTAGGCTATAGTAATTGGGTCCTTCCCACAGTTTTCCTTTTCACTGTAACCATTAGAGTAAATAAATGTATAATTTAAATGTCTAGACTTTTTTAAAGGTAGTTTTAACACATGTTTCCTGTACGGCCTTAACACACTCAGAGGCAACAACATTTTATTCAAACCCAAACTTTATCTAAATTGCTACCAGAATTTGCAGGGCAGTAATGAAGTGAATGAATCTGCTAGCAGTGAAACATTTGCCAGAAAGACAAATCTAGGATGACGCGTGTTGGTTAGAATAAACTTGTTTTGATTTTCTGAACAAGAGGAAATTCAATTGTTTCTATTTTTAGTTTTTTAGAATTCTTATTTAAAATACAACAATTTTATTTAAACCATGTTTTAATTGCGTAGTTGTCTTTTTTTGTTAGGGTGATTTTTGGGAAGAATTTTAAATACACACATACATGTTACAGAAACTAATTTTAACCATGCATTTCAAAGAATAAGAACCAAAGGAACATGGAAATGAGATTTAATTGTGGGTTTGCCTTTCTTAAACTGTAAAAGTTTGTCAAAGTGGCAAGAAAATTCCTGGCAATTTGACCAGGCAATTTGGAATGTATAAATTATGAACGCATGCCGGGCATTAGAGAGTCCAGTCCACGAACCCTCTCACAAGTAGATGCAAGTATAAAAGTGGCTTATTACAAAATTCGGCAGGCCCACGTTGATTTGTCATGTATAGATGGTTAGTTAAGTCATACAAATATGAACACAATCATCTGTTGTAAGAAACTGATCCTTCCACACATGCTCAAAGTTTGGCTGAGTGGCTTTGAGCAAAGTGAAACTAGAGCTCATGTAATTGTATACAGCCTTTTAGAGAGACCAGAAGGGTCATTATTTTTCTTTCTACAGTCACCTGTTTGGACAGATCTCGAGCGAACTTTAAACCAAACCAGCTGAACACAGGGCTTTCACTGTTGAAAGATTACCAATATCCTTTACAAATGGACTTGGCACTGCAATACACCAGGCATGGACAAATGCCAGAACAAATGGTAAATTACACAATGCACATTGTCAGTGTACCGCCAGTCCTGTTATACTCATCTGTGGCTTATTTACTGTTATGGTTTCACAACGTATAAAACCTCAGGCCAGTGATCCAAAAATAGCACTGAATATATTATCTTCCTCCCATTGCCTAACACACATTGGCATCTCACAAACACTTTTTTTTTTTTTGGTCATCTTTGTGCATGAACCCACATGCGCTCACCAACTTGCATAAGGAGGCATGGATTAGCACTAAGGTTCAGACTTGTTTGTGTGGAGCGGTTAGTGGGTGGGGAGTAGTAGATCGTCACCAGTGGTCGAACACCTCTAATAAGGACCTGCATGCAGCGTTAAAAATCATGTTCAGAGAACCGTGATCCGAGTTTTAGAGAATCTCGTTCTGATGGAAGTAAAAATGCAAAATTAACATCATAAATGATACTGAGAAAGGAATGTGTTATATACACGTTAATCGATCCGTCCAGGGTTCTCACTATATATATAAAGTCATATTCTTACTACCCCAAACAACATGTGCTTGTATTCCTGATGGCAGCATGACCACCACCAGAATGGCGCACGGGATTAGCATTAGCATCGTCACCTCAGGAGACCTCTGACGCTTCATCCAGGACATCAGAGAAAGGAACATGAACAGTGAAATGTGTGAATGGGTAAACACACACGACAAACACTGCATCACAGGAACCTTCCAGAATGAAACCAGGAACTGCTCAAACACAAGTGCATCAGTGCACACAGTAGCAGGGATCTATTCATTTAAGCACTCAGATGAATACACATTTTTCATAACAATACGTCATACGAGCCCATACCTTTAAAATTTGGTAAGGAGAGATAGTAAGGGTCAAAAGCATTTAAATTAGATCAGTGAACACAGGATAACTTGCCTAGACTGCCTGCTCTTGCCTCGATCAAACTTCCTTGACGACAGTGATATCAGCCCTCTACTGTTACTTTCTCAGTGACTAGAAACCATTACATCATCACTGCCCTGTCACGACAAGTAGCTTTAAATATTACTTTTCAAATGTCACAGATACGCTACACCATTTAGCATTTCATGCAGCATTTAAGAGATGTTTCACTAGGATATTCAACATTTGGCATTTATTTCATTGTGAAGTTGACCGAGATGAACATCTACAGTGTCTGTGTGCTGGAGCCCTGGGGTGTGCAGCAGTTCATCATCTATACAAGGAAGGACCTCTTTTGCCACCATGTCCGAGTAAAACCTGCGGCCTCGTTTCCGCGTTTCTTCGAGTCACTCCGCCTTGCATTCAGTTTGATTCGCACTTCACATGTTCCTGCTCTTCAAGAACCACTGACAAATACCTCTGTATTTTAGAAAGATTATAATAAATAAATCTTCAGAGACAGTGCAATACATCAGCAACTGACAGTACCCCCCAAAAAAGTCTAAAGCTATATTCTGGAATACCAGACAAATTCAGGTAGTACGTCTATAGTCAGTACTTAAATTCAGGTAGTACTTCTACAGTCAGTACTTAAACAGTCTACATAAAAATAAAAAAAAAATAAAAACAAGGAAAAAAAAAAGTATTGGGTCCTTTTTCATGGTTTTACATGCTGAACATGCAGGTAACACATGTACATCAATTAATAACTGTAAAAATGTGATTGTGACATAAAATGTATTTTCCTGACTTCACCTTCAATGTAGACATGAAATCGTTTTTCAAAAAGTGTCCCAAGAATGATCTGTACCTTCATGTATACAATTACAAAAAGAGAGATGTTTAATCAGTACTTCACAATAATAGAGAACATCTACCTAAAGCTTAACTGACGTAACAATCAAATGTTATGAACCTACATGTTTATGATTCATTGGAGTGGAATAAATGTATATCTTGTGCCTGATTACAGGATCCTGCACTGGCCTCGAATACGTTCCCCAGGAACCAGTGATGCTGGCAAGCTTTACACACACACACACACACACACACACACACACACACACACACACACTCCCATGAAGCAAGTCAGTGAGTCAGTCAGACTCGTTGTCAGTGCTGGAGTCAGGCAGCAGGGGGAGCTCCTGCCTCCTGCTCTGGCTGGGTTTTCTTTTCCTCCGTCCCACCATCCTCAGCCTCCTCCGAATAATGTCTGCAACAACACCAACACCAACGACACCCGTGTTACGGCCCCCTGCCATCATTTCATCGGCTATTAAACAGCTGGTGCAATTATACTGTTCACGCCTTTTTTTTTGCCCTATCAGAGGAGGCCCTCCCTATAATCCTCACGCCCTCTTCCAAGACCTCCAACCTCTCTCACCGTGGACATGCCCTCTCAGTAATAGCCTTCCCTCTTATACACAGTTTACACAAGTGGAATTACTGATTGGCTACAGAAAGAACTCTGTACAGAATACAGCTGCATTGTTTATATTTTTTGTACAGTCAATAATCAAACATTTTACCGACAGCCATCATGTTGTAAAAACAGTTTAAGGACTGTTCCTAAATAGCCTGGTTAGGAGGGCTTTAAGACCCAGGAGGGTCTGCGAGGTTGGGTGCGTACCTGCCACGCTTTCGTAGTCCTGCCGCGCCTCGTGCCAGTACAGGCTGTCCGGCGAGCGCCAGTTGCGGTACAGGCGTGTGTGGAGCACAGAGATTGTGAGGAGCACTAGGAGGAAGCCCAGAGCGGCCGCTGCCCACACTGCTTCATCTGTGCGCTGGTTGGGCATCCTCTGCCCGGGGGGAGGAGGTTTCTGTCCTGCTGTGGTCGACTCGTCCCGCCCGTCTCTGGCACTCGGTTCCTCCACGTCAGTCTTAACGCGGTGCTTGAGGATGTTCCCAGTGGCTTCCTCCTGGGACTTCCCAACTGTCTGGGGCTGGAGGTTCATAGAGAAGCTCAGCCTTTTCACCTCATCCCTGGCTCTGCTCTGGGACGAGCGCTCGCCCTCTGTGGCCGCTGCCCCCGTCTCGTTAGCTTGGCCCCTGTCGCCCACCGAGGCTGCGACAACGGGCACGCCGGCTGAGGGCGTTTCACCATCATCAGTAACGGTCGGTGGTTGTGAGTGCGTGGTGTTTGGCGTTTGAGACTCCGAGATGTTATGTAAAGGGCTTTCCGGCTCCTTCGCGAGCTGATTGGCTGCTCTGGTCCTCCTCGACTGCTCTGTATGCTCGTACGCAGATAGAGCCTCAACACAGCACTCTCTCAGCGACTGGCATGCGCAGACACATGCGCACACACGTGCATGAACACGGGCACCACACACACACACAAACACGCACATGAAACCAAACATCTGAACTTAAAATGTAAGTATGAACACTATTCTAGACGTTTGATGTGCATTGTTGTTCCTTTACCTTCAGAAACTTTGTTTTGGAGCCAGTGAGCTTCACAGCAGTACACAGGACTCTGTCCACAGATGCTGTCTTTGCCAAATACAGGCTATACTGTGGTCTTTGGGTTGCCTTAGTGTGATTACAGATCGAAGCTGTGAGCAGCCACTCACACACTCCTGCTGTGGTGATGTGGGACATCTCCAGCGTACGACCCCAGGACACCAAGGCAAAAGGCTTAAGGAAAATCCACATGGAAAGACGTAAGCCATCATGAAGATCAACCACAGCGAACACACACGTACTATAAAGGCATCATTTATCCTGTAGCATCATTTCCCCTTCTAAACATTTCTCTTAGCTTACATCTCTCCCATGCATGTATATATATATATATATATATATAGGAAATATGATTATTGACAAACACACTGAGTCAGAGGAGTGTCTTCAGTGCTCATGCAGACGTGACACAGCTGGGGACCAGTATCTGGTGGCTGCTGGGGTGAAGGAGAGACTCACTCTCTGCTGGCTGAGCTGGGGGTGAGCTGTGAGGATGTAGTGTGGCAGGCAACAGTTAGCCACTGTTGCCAGGCTCCTGCGAGCAGCCTCTGAGACACAAGGGTGATAAAGGAGCACTATGGCGCCATCCTGTGGGAAAAGAGTGTCATCACAGCCTCAGAAACATGAATACCTAAATTCACCCTGATTTGCTTAAGGAATTCTACAACACACTCATCAAATAACTCTAAACTTGATCAATCAAGTAAATTGCAACCACAATTTGAACAGGCACCAAATATTTCGACGCAAATCTCCTGAGCTTGCAATCTGCTCTCTGATTTAAAATAGTCTGAGGAGGGTTATGGTTTTGTAGTGGAGCAGGAGGGAATTGTGGGTAGGTTACCTTCAGGTTGTTTAACCAGCGCTGAGGAGGACAGTACAGGTATTCTCCACTCTCTGCTGCCTTAGGCCTATGAGCACCACTGGGGATAAAGAGAATATGAATTCACCCACCTAGTATTAAATATGTAACTCAAATACAATAGCTTAGATACAGGCTTACCTGCTGGGGATGGTGTGATTGTATGTAATGGGTATATCCATGCAGATGTGCTCAGCTGGCTGTGGACAGATATACCAGTGCAGTGTTCAGCCTGTACACCAGGGTTCAGGTTCTAATTTATATGATTTGCACTAGAGAGTCTGGCAAAACACTGTGCCATCCGATATCAGTCATGTTGTTACAAGATGCAAAATCCAGATAACAAATGTAAAGTCAATGAAGGGGAAAAAATACTTGTGATCTGGATAATCAGTGTGGTAAGCAGACAGTAGTGCTGAATACTGTATTTTTACCTGCACGGGATATTTTGTGGAAATGTCAGGGAGTCTCTGCAACATCAATGGGACAGATAACAACACGGTCAAATCCTACTAAAAGGACAAAGTCCGCACAGACAAAACGTTCAGCACAGAATCCATGCTCTACATGTTCTACATAGGCAAATAATTGCCCGTTTCAGATCGCCCCCCTCCCCGTGCGTGCAGAATAGTAAGTTACCGATGATGAACGTGGCCCGGACTCCGGACACGCGAGCTCAATAGACAGAGGTAAGTCTGTCTCCAGCTTCGTCTATATTGAACAATATTTGCAACAAGACGTTAAACTGCATCATCGGGACAGCCTGCTTGTAAGACGAACATCTCACAGTCCCAGACCCTGAGAAGAACTTCATAACAAATATATTTTGGTCGACAAAGCGGTTTAACACGATCCTACCTTGGCATTGTCGCAGACTTTACTGTGTGTTGGCTGGCAACACTTTAGCAGGGAGAGCCATATAAATCCATATGACAAGGTCGCTACTTTGAGCCTCATAACTGTAGGCTAATCTACAAGTCGAACACAGTTTCATTCGTTTTAGTTAAAAGTGGCTCCAAAAAACAAAAACAAAAAACGATCCTTTCTTATAAGACCAGGCCTGCACACTAACTGTTACTTATTTCGTATGCCCCGTTCGTTCATTTCGTAGATACTTGCCTGGGTTTCCGTGTTCACAAGTATGGCAATCCATACTCCGTTCAAATCCCTGAGATCCGCAGAATAATAACTCGAGAGGACACGAGTCAGATTAGACAGCTAACTAACTAACGTTAGCTAATAAATAAACAGACAGATCGGATCGCTGTTGGAGGGTGCAAGATTTAAAATATGTAGGTAACTAAAAAGGGCTCCCGAGTATGAATCTGTACTTTCAGATGCGAGTCCTATCCACACGACATAGAAATCATCCGAGTTCAGACGAAGCTAAAACTATCTTGAAGTAAAGTCCTGTGCAAGTTCCTCGTTCCGTAATGCTACTCCTGAACTTTTACACTGCAGACCTACAACATGTCCGATCCACAGGTCCGTTCATTACGTCACCGACAATGACGCGTTGGACGACCTGGCTGACGACGTCATATCAACACGACGAACGTGGTCTGTAGGTTTATAGACCGTGGCGCAACCCTGCGCTTTTAAAGAGCAAATACATTGGTTGATAAGTTTGCAAAATCGGTGGTTTAGATGTAAACAAAGTTTAAATCAACATTGTTTTTTGTACACAATTGCAGTATGACGTCCGAAGCGTTTAAAAGTATAAATCGAAAAACTATAAATACGAGTAATTTTTGCTGCCTAGTCGGCATCTACCAGACGTTTAAAATGTCAGGTCTTGACCGACATCTCAGGAATGGATTTTACTGAAATTACTGAAGGCTACCTTATAGTATTTCAAAACACTGTTCTTCCTCATTATTCCTGATTTGGACACTTTTTGAACAATCTTTTTAGTTTGCCCTGTGAAGCACTTTTCACTAAAACAAAGTGCATTTAAATGAAGGACAATTCTTTGTCAATCCAAGTAAAATGCTTGACAAAGTAAAATACTAAAATTATTTTATTACAGCCAATCTTCTCTCCGTTACTCCTCCATCAACACAATACAGTACAAGCAAAATAGTTCATTAAACCCTAGATGATTTTTTTTTCTCTGATTCATGAATACTTTAATATAATCTCAAGCCATAATCTTTTAGACATTCAATAACATGTTACACAATCTATACAATTTGATACAGGTTACATATGAATTGTAGTGGTGATGCTTAGTCAGAAGACAATGAATACTGACTTTACAGAAATGTACCCTTACTCTTTGACTAACGCTCCCTTCCCTGCCACCCTCTTGATTTAATTTCTTACAAATTGGCAATGAGTGTTCTGGTCCATCACTCACACATAGTTAAACAACCATTGCCGGTTTCTCTGGACAGAAGACAATGCAGTGACTGGGCCTGGCAGGCTTGGGATGGCACAGTGTTTATATTAGAGGCCAAACCTCCATTACTTCAGAAAAACAGAAATGAAAACACATGTATACATTTCATACCAGTATTTTTTTTTTTTTAACCATTACTAGCACATCCCCTCAATTCAGTCAGTAGGATAAAGGGTTGTAAAATATTTCCCAGATTAATCAATGCGTTATCCAGGTCGGTGGAGGAGATGCCTAGCAAACAAGAACTGTGAATGGGCCCTAAAATTGGCCTTACCATACAGGTAAACATCTGATTCAACTACAGTTTACTACTGAACACTTAACTGCTACCCTAGTATCAGGGTTGTAAGTCTTAGCTAACGGGGAAGTTTCAAATGCAGAACTTGGCTACAATCCTCACCACTTCAGATGGTTACCAGTTAATTAAGGATACAGTGGAAGCATCAAATTCTGAGACATTCATTTGAACAGGTCCATAATAAAATACAAAGGAGAAATGATGTGAATCAAAGAGTACAGTGAGTGCGGATGCACTGGGAGACCAGAAAGTGTGCCGAGGTGCAGTGTAAACACACAAAGTCCCTGAAGTCCAACTCGGAGACGTCCTCAGAGTAACTCTCCACTTGCACAACTTAATCACACAGTTCATATCTTTTAGTATCTTGGTTTCTATAGCAAAGGTTTCAATTAGATGACTATGTTGTAAATCGTAATGTACAACAGGGACACTCCACACTTATTTGTGTGAAATACGTATCTTAAGTATTAGTCCAACAGAATATTTTGATAAAAACATTTTGATAAATGTTTCCTGTTTTGTTGAAGTATGAAATATTTTGGTAAGGGTTTAGAGTTACCTGACAAGTTTTTAAAATTGAAGAAAAACACACCAGTGCCTCATTTCATTTGTCTTGCCTTGAGAGTGAGATAGAATTCTCAACAAAACAAACAAAACCAATCTGTTTAACAAGTTAAAAACAACTCAAATCAATCCAATCAGTAACTGCTTCCACACGAGCCTTTTGCAGTCACAGTGATGTAAACGAAACCAGCTAATCAGGAGATTAATGTAGCTGGAGACATTTTTTTTTCTCCATTGAAATGCATTCACTCATCCATCAACTTGAACACGGGATCCAAAGCCTGGTTCAGTGTAATGCCAGAAAAGAAGAGTAAGGATGTCATAGAGAAAGGGGTAACAGGGAGTATCAGCAACAGGCCCACGTACCCTGTGCTCCAGAGTAACAGGGCCAGCAGAAACACAACTCATGTACTGTACTCTGGAGTAACAGTAACTGTTCTCCAGGCATGGGCGGGCCTGTGGCACTAAGGCTGAACACCAGGATACGGAAAGCAGAGAAAGACAAAACTGTATTCAAGTGCTTTAGTCACATGAAAAGCTTTTAACAGACAACATTATGAGCAATTTATCTATTTTTTTTTTTGGTGATTACCTTTGGGGTTTAAATAATAATAATAAAAAAAGACTTAATTTGCATCATGTCGATATGGAAACATCAATTATATACCTGCCTTTCTTTACTGAGAACACGTGCCTGCTCCCATACAGATCTGCCCGTCTGCACTGCTAAGCCTGCTGTCGTGGCCATAGTGACTAAACACAACCAATGGAAAAACCTACACACACTCCTTTCCTCTCAAAAGTGGACCACAATTTCAAGACTACATTCTCGTTCGTATTTTAGAGATAATGTGGAAACAATCTTAATTTTTTGTATTAATAAATCATAATTAAGTCTGACAAACTTGCACATTCTTTTGTGCTGACTTGTTCAAAAGATCTATTTGGCTACTGCCGCACTATGAACTTGGCAGCATAAATAATATGAACCTGCGTTTTAGAATTACTTGGCCTTTACCGTCTTTACTGACTCTGATCCTGTTACACTTGTAACATCTCAGAGACAATTTACATGACACAGTAAAAATCCAACTCTTGTTCAAGACAGTATTTGTAATTCAGGCTCAGAGTGCTTCGCTCAAATGAATTCACACTCCATAAAGTGCACCTGCTTGGCAGCTTATAAAGAAGGCACCACAAACTAGTCTGTGCTCAAGCGCGTGTTATAATGTGGTGGTAAAATATTGACCTATATTGAGGTACAGTCTCTCACACACACGCACCCTCCGTTTTAATCTGAAAAATCTGTTTTCACATGGCACATGCATTCATATGCGATAGCACACGTTTTCCATACATCTTATGAGCCAGTCCACTACTAGCTGAATGAGGTATGACTATGGTATGTCAGTACGGGAGTGTTTTGTTAGAGGCCTTTATAAAACATTCAGATCCAGTCCTGTATGCACTGTACATTCATTACATTCATGTATTAAAAGGCACTGACTGAACTCTGAATAAAAGCAATACCTGATCTCTTTGGCTAAAACACATAATTTAGATGGCAAGGCATTTAAAAAAAAAATAAACTAGGTTAACAAGTAAAATCAATCTTATAAAATGCATGGAAAATGTGTGTAATGATGGAGACAATATTTTGAACTCCACTTCAACCACTAAGGTGCTTGACACGAATTCTAACCTTCAGTAGTAACTGAAAGTTCAGCTCATATTTTTCTAGTTTCCAGACCATACGTACTGGAGGGGAAAATGTTACTTTGGTAAACTAACACTGACATGTAAGGGGAGGCCAAATATACACTACTTTACAAAACAATAATAGCAACAACAAAGTTTAAGATCAATACTCTGACACAACTGTTCTCTCGCTCAGCTTCCAAAAAGCTCACAGTTGATTGCAACACCTTAAAACAAAACAAATTAAAAAAAAAAGGCGATTTCGCTCTCGTTGGCACCAAAAGTGCAGTGTTTAATCCAGACTACGTTCTATTAACTCTTAATCCCACCTATTAAAACGGTAATAGACTCCATTCAAACTCTCAGGTAGTACGGAATGCATAACGGCAGAACTATTACATGGGAAGACAACTATTACTTTTCCACTCTCAGAATTATATACTCTACATATCCAAATGACCAAAAAAAAAGTAATTTCTTGATCTACGTGTCGGTGTTCCTGTTGAGGAACCTAACGTTCTGTTTTCTCATTTCAGTGGCACAACAGCAGACTGGCACTGTGGCAGTATGGGAACGTTAGCCTGTCTAAAGTCAAATTTAGTTTAGCTGGAATATGGCAACACTTCTAATATAGTCCACTTAGGCTTCTGTGTGTTACTGATGAAAGACGATCTGTTCAATCTGCGTTACTCTTAAAATGAAGTGGATGGGCTGAAATTCAAGCTGACAGAAGTCCTTAAAGGAACAAAAAGTTGATGTGTACAACATACATACTGTACAAGCTTTGTTTTCTTTTTTTAAATCATTAACGGGAACTACAAAGAGAAGTAGTTACATGAACGGAGCTGTAAGGGAGAGCAGTGTTATAGACAGGAGTACTCCAGCTCTGCATGGGGGCTGGGACCCACAGACATGCAGAGGTAGAATAGCTGTTGACCTGAGTCATGTATCTCTACCTCACATAACAAATCTGTATGTGGTAGAGGGATGCAGGGATACAACAGGGTGGGCTGCAGGTTAGAAGGGTGCAGTCTGGCTGATTCTCTGTGCCTATCTGCTGTTTAGCTAGGTGCAGTCCCTTAACCTGCATGTGTGTGTGTGTGTGTGGGGCTGGCACTGGTAGTGTGGCATCTATGTATAGGACAGGTGGGAGCCGTTGGATATCTGAGAGCTGAGGCTGGTGCTCCTGCTCATGCTCTGCTCACTGTGCCCCCCTGAGGTGGTCCTCCTGAGGGACTGTGGGCTGTTCCGCATCCCCACACCTACACCACCCCCAGTGGACGAATGGGTCCACTGGGGGGGCCCCACACCCGGGACCGCTGGGGCCCAGGCCTGCTGGCTTGGTGCTCCTCTCAGACTCGAGTGGTAGTGGTGGCCGGAGCCAGAGCCGCCGCTCCAGTGCGCGCCAGCGGGAGGGGCCGAGGGGTACGGGGCGGGCTGAGGGGCCCAGCTGGCCGGCGCCCCGGGGTAGCTGTGGCTCAGGGCCTCGGGTGAAATGTTGGCCAGCACCATGTTGCTGAAACCCATGCGCATGCTCTCCGAGTCGAAGCTCTCGATCTCGCGCGCTTGTCTCTCCAACAAGCCGCGGATGCGCTCGGAGCGCGTGTTCTGCAAGGACAGCATCTCCTCCTCGATCTGTGGACCAAACAGCACAGCACTATGTACCTCTCTCAAGGAAAAGCACAGACCTACAGACTACGCAGGCCTGGGAGAAAAATCACATGCCAAGCAAAGTTACAACGATGCACTAAAATCAAATCCTCTGTACAACGACAGAGTACCAGACATGTACAGAAATTGTATGATACGGCAGATGAGCATTCCTCACCTATATAGATCCACTAAATGGCAAAGCTATGAGTGAATTTTTAGTGTTAGATGCATCCGTGTGTGTGTGTGTGTGTGTGTGTGTCACACACCTTCTGCTCCAGCAGGGCCCTGCGTAAGGACACTCTCTGCTCAAGCTCCCTCCTTTCTCGATCTTGTTGCCCCTCTGTCTGCATCTTAATCTTACTCTGATAGGCGTTCAGCAGCTCCAGCTCCTGCTGTAACTGCATTCGCAAGACCTTACACTCGCCCTCCTGGGCCTCATCCAACCGCAACTTTGGTGGAGGGGAGGAGGGTGGAGAGAGAAAGAGAGAGAGAGAGAGAGAGAGAGAGAGAGAGAGAGGAACCGAGAGACACAGAGAAGGAATGTTAACTGATAACATTTGATTACATCAAACCATGTCCTTAGTTGTGTGGTGCGTGCAATGCATCACTCACAGCCTGAGTGGACAGCATGTCGTTGATGGAGTGGTCGTACTGCTCAGCCAGGATGGCCAGCTTACGCGTCTGCTCCTCCTTTAGTCTCTTCAGCACGGTCTTGTGTTCCGACTTGGGCGTGTTCTCCAGCAGGTGGTTGCGCAGGGCCTTGTACTGCCTCGTCTGGATCTTACACGTGTCCTGGAACTGCTTCTTGATCTGGAGCTCTTTGGACTGGCGGAGTGGGGGAAGATCTGCATTAGCCAAGTCACACAGCCACTTTACAGGGGAACCACTGATAAAAGCCTGCAAGTAAACAAGGGGGTTCTGAGCAGTAACTGCAGCCACAGAGAGAAAACGCCCGTCCCATACACACGTGATGTCTACACCTAAGCTACAAACACCTTCAGAAGTCTCAGCTGTACTACAGTTGAGATCCACAAACGCCTGCATGAGTCTCGGCTGTAGTACAATTGGGATCCACAAGCACCTTCAGAAGTCTCAGCTGTACTACAGTCAGGATCCTGCGGGATTACCTTCAGGCTCTTGGGCTGTTGGCGGACCTCCATGACGTGCTTGCGTCTCAGCTCCCTCTCCCTGCGCTTGTTGTATTCCATCTGGTTGGTGAGCTCGGTCTGGTGCTGTAGGCGGATCAGCTCTGCCCGCGTCTTCTGGATGATGCCCAGGTGCCGGAACTCCAGCTCTTGCATGGACTCGTGGTGGCGCAGAAGCATGGCGTGCTCCAGGTCCTTCTGCGTCTGACGCTTGTTCAGCTCCTGAAAGGCACGCAGGTGAGAGCCAGGCGTTATAGCATAGAAGGGCGCGAGGCCCTCCAGGGGTCGGATCGCAGCGCCACTCAGCCCTTCCCGGTGCCCAGGGCTGGGCCCAGACCTCACCTCTCTGACCAGGTCCTGCTCCACATTGTGACGGGCAATGAGGATGCGACGTTTAAATCTGCGGCACTCCAGATCCAGGTACTGGCGTTGCCGGCGCAGAAGGTTGGCCTCCTCCTCGGCCTGGAAGTGCTGGAAGTTCTCCTTCTGCTTGGACAGCCAGTCCTGTTTCTCCTTCTTTGGCGTAGACGGATTCTCATTCAGCTCCTGGAGATTTTGGCCGAGGAAGGCGGCAGAAAGGTGGCAATGTGTGAAACCCTAGAGAACTGATGCGTCTCTGATGTGCAGTGCTGCATGACGACCACTGTTGCTTTCGAGACCTCAGTCTTCTGGTCGGAATTACTGTGCGGTGGTTTCCTAACCTCTTTGAGCTGCTCCTTGCGTAGTTTGTATTCTCGTTTCTGCGACTCCAGGAAGCTGTTGTGTTCCTTCTTCTGCTGGCTCTGAATGTGCTGCTGGAACTTCTTCTCATCGTTGGCAAAGGTCTTGGCCTGAAGGGAGAGGGGGACCAACAAACTTCACATCAGGAAAGTTACTACTGAAAGAACAACAGAAAATTTAGCCAACATAAATAAAGTTCAGCTTTGTTTTCAAGCGATTTAACAAAACAAAAGTTATTTTTTTGTTGTGTAAACGTACGTCCTTCTCCATGGTTGCCTGGTGTTTTTTCACCAGCTTGTCCATGTCGGTGGTAAAGCTGCTCCTTTGGCTCTCCAGCTCCTTGTCCAGACGTAGCCTGTGCTCGTCCATCTCGGCCTTGAGCTTGTTCTCCAGGGCCAGCAGCTGCTTCTGGTGCTGCCGCCGCATCCTCTTGTACCCGGACATCTGCTCACGCAGCTCCCAGTCCTGCTCATGCTCCTGGATCTGCCGAGTCACCTGGAAATACACACACACACACCTCACCAGGTGCTCCAGGAACATGGCTGTTCTCCATCGACCGCATTTTAGCTTCAAGAGCAGGTGATTTCTGACTTCAAAGTCAAAACGCAGAAGTGAGGAACAAAGAGGGCTAGCAAGAGAAAGCCTTCTCACCAGCGAGGCCGTACGGATGGTGGCAAAGTGCTCTCTGTTACGGTAGTGCCGGCGGGGGGTCTGTGCTGGGGGTGATTGATCTTCAGTCTGTTGGCTCGGAGGCTCTGGGTCCTCCTGATAACTCTCCTCCTCCTGCAACAAAAGACACCCACAAAATAATATCACGTTTAATCACGGCAGATTTCCCAGCAAACACGACCCCTATCGCCGTGTAATGGCCCCCGTATCGTGAACGCTGGAGCACCGACCGGTTTGAGGTGTATGACTGAGCTGTTGGACATGACGGTGTGGTCTCCCTCCAACAGTTCCAGTTCACTCTTGTTGTCCTCGGTGGCATCGGGCAGGCTGTTGACCGAGCTGCTCTGGGAGCTGGCGCTGATGGACATGCTGGGGATGGACTGGTTGCTGCCCACGCTGTTCACCGTGCCCGTCCGGCCGGCGCAGGGCTCTGCCTCCTGTGGAAACGCATCAACGTGTTTACTGCCATCAGCCCGGGCTCCTGGGAAGAGGGCTGTGCAAGTGGTTCAAGAAAACGGCAAGTAGCAAACCAGCCTGGCCGAAGAGCCAGAAAACCTCAAGCTTGGAGCGAGCCTAGGTATAGATGAGGCATGGAGATCAGACAGAGAGGAGATCAGATAGAGAGACTGATTACGAGGGCTAACCTCCTCCTCATCCGCCACCTCTGTGGTGGGCCCGTTGTGGGCCTCCTGGAAGAAGATCTTCTTCATCTTGCGGCACTGCAGGTTGTCTAGCTCCCTCACGACATCTTTGGTGCGCTGGATCAGGTCCATGAGCACAGACTCCGCCCGCTGACGCAGCAGAAAGGCGTGCTGCTGGGTCAGACACGGGTTAATGGGATTAAATTGGTTAAGAGATTAGATTCTGTATAACAAGTGATTACTTTAACCTGTTTGTTTACAGACAAAATAGTACTAAAGAGCAATGATCATCTTTTCTTTTAGTAATTACCTGTTCATTACATTTTTTTTTTTAGTAATTTCATATTTATACACTAGAGAATGAATGTGGATTTACTAAAATAAAAATGTCAACTGAGCACTTGCTCTCAACCATGAAGACATGAATCAGAATAATGAAACGCATGTCTTGACTCACCTGCAGCAGTTCCTCAGAGCTGGGCCTGTCCTGGGGAAGTTTCTGAAGACAGGAGTCCACAAAGTTTCTGAAGTAATCCGTCCTGAGGGGAGAGGAGAAACAAATATTTATACAACTCACTTGTCAACTTAACACAAGAGTTGAAAACACAACTAAATAATGGAACCAGAGGAGAATCAGTATGCAGAGCACGCACCATTCGCTCGACTGCAGTGTGGGGCTCTCGTTCTGGGCGATGTGGTATAAGGCACTCATGGCATTCATGTTAAAGAGAGGAGGTTTTCTCTCCGCTGTGAAAACAGTGGTACATTAAAATGGAGGAGTGAACACCAAAGTGGGAGGATTCACATGCAACTGAACAAAGGAAGGAAAACGTTTAAATATCGTAGCACAACACCGGGCAGGTGCAAACTCACCTAATTCAATACATGTGATGCCCAAGGACCAGATGTCAACTTTGCCATCGTACTGACCCTCATCCATAGCTAAGATCACCTCTGGGGCCATCCTGAAACAAGCAAACAGGAAGAACAACATTTGACACTGACTGAAATCACAGTAATCTGGACCAGTGAATGCTTCCTGGCACAAAAGGCCTTCTAAGAAAGTTGCCACGAATATCCAAGACTAATTTGTCCTACTTGTTCTTAATCACAGCAAATTCGGAAGAATAAATCATAAAGCTCTTGATATAAATGACTATATATTGAGACAGGAGTTGTAAATAACTGATAAAGGCCCTGGCCCAGCCATAACGCTCATGCTTGACTGTAATATAAAATGCTACTGGATTCCAATCACTGTGTATTAGTGGGAACAGTGAGCAGCTAGGCTAACGACACTCACCAGTATGGCGTTCCCACAAAAGAGTTGGCAGGAGAAACGATGGAAGCAGATCCAAAGTCAGCCAGCTTCACCTGTCCAGGTTCGGTCAGTAGGACATTCCCAGCCTTGATGTCTCTGTTAAAGGGCCAAAGACAATAGAGCATCTGCTCATGCAGCACTGCATCCCGCCCAACATAAAGCATCACCGTTGATGGATATTTAAGTAATGGACATGCAGATAAACTTTGTTCCAACGGTTCCCGGACATTGGTTAATCATATGGTTATGGAGTTGAGTCAGTTCTACGTAGTCCAAGACTCGTTACATGTCCAGAAAACCAGTGAAACATTCAATACACAAAGCAACTACAACATTAAGTGGTTGGTAAAAATTGGTACAGCAGTTCCACTAGAGTCGACGGCAGACATCCGGCCTCCCAGATCCAAAGAGACCCACTCTCAGACACACACAGTGTTCACAATCCACAAAATGACACACTAACAGCACTCAGCCGTTACCTGTGAATCATGTTGTGGGAGTGAAGGTACGCAAGCCCCTGCAAAGCACCGTGGGTAATTGCTGCTATTTCGATTTCTTGTAAGGGCTTTTTGTGCACTGCAGAACAGAAAATAAAAAAAAAGAAGTAACTTTTACAGTTTTCTGAGAAGATTAAAGCCATAATCCAAACCAACCAACCATATCAAGCAAGCAAGTACATTGAGCGGTTTATTGTCTTTATTGTACACCAGGACCTATGCAAGCAGGCCGTATATCTCTGCAGTCACCAGCACATTTAATAGCTATAAACATCAAAGCTTACCTTCCAAGACATCTGAAGCAGAGCCCAGACAATACTCCATTACCAGCTAGACAGAGGAGACACACACATGCAAAATGATCTGGCAAGCATCCCATATCTACATACCACAGAGAAAGATGACTGCGCACCAAACGCCTGGATCTGCTACGGTATTCTATTAAGTTTAGTATATTGTTAAAGGCAACATGACAAGAACAGTGCAGATCGAAAAACGTAAAAGAACACAAACAGTTTTTCACAAATAGTACTGACCCAGGCTGTGTGTTCTCTTAGATAGCATCCTTTATATTCAATGCTGTTTGGGTGTTTTATTCTCTGAAGAAATTTCACCTCCTTAATAATGTCTTGCCATTTCTGCAAGAAAAACATCAAAACCATTATGTGAATGTAGAGCCAATGTACACACACATACACCTCAGTGTCACTGGCCCACAATTACAAACGTTTCGCAAACCGTATTGAACCTTAAAATGACGGGAAAAATCCCACCTCAAGCTACAAAATGAAGGATGGTTAAAGGTTCATCTCAAGAGAAGTTCATTTCTGCTAGCTATACACGAACAGAGCAGTATATCAGTGCATCATCGGGGCTCTGATAACTCAGCAATGAATCACTGAAATGGAAATGTTAAGAGACTCTGAGGTTTAAACACGAACCTCGTTGGTTTGTTTTCCACTGTAAGACATTTTCTTGATAGCCACCACCTCGGAGGTGCGCACATCTCGTGCCTGTGGATAAAACACACAGAGCAGCCACACTTACATGACTCTCCAGTTTTAACGACGGTGTTCCTAAACAAGACACCGCACTTTGCGAAGTTCAACTGCAAATCACTGCATCTGCTTTTGTGCTCACAAAGTAGACTGCGCCGAAGCTGCCATGGCCGATCTCTCTGAGGTCGGTGAAGAGCTTTTCTGGGTCCTCCTTGAAGAAGAGCTCGGCGATCTCGGGGTCCTTCAGGCTCCCCACGCGAGCAGTGTTGGGCATACTGGGGGCGGGGGTGTGGGCGGGGCGAGGCCTGGGCCGCAGCCACCAGGGACTATCTGGGTCTGCGACACAACAGCCCCCAGTGACAGCTCATCTGCAGGACAACCGCCTCATACGGATTCACACCTATTACAAGTGGAGAGAGAAATAAAGATTTTTTTTAAATGTATTATATTTATTCATTGATTGACATCTTCCGGTCTCTCCTAAAATATGTAATTCAATAGATTCCACTGCTGGTCTTTCCACAGAGACAAGAGCATGTGTTCTTAATGAAATCCAAAGCTTATATTTTGGTGTGTTTATGCATGTATGTATGCATTTGCTGTCGATCTTGGAGCCATTTGGACAACAGCACCACCAATGTGGAAGCCTGGCAAAGCCTTTCTCTTATGTGAATGCTCATCATAATCTGTTCAGGCCACACAGCAGGGTAGAGTGCCACAACAGTGCATGGCACAGACCATGCAACCAACCCCACCATATGCCAGATGCATCCATGCCTGGCACATCAAACAGGGACTTGAGGAAAGGGGCTGCTGTCATCTCCCGCTCTGGTGAGAATGTGGCCAACTGTGGCTACGTAGGACACATAGGATGGCTGGGTCTCTGAACATGCTTACTGAGAGTAATGTATGTTTGCATATTTGCATGTATTTTATTCTGCATGCTTTGCTTGAGCTGAAATAAGTAGACGTCTGACTTATGACATTATAAGAAGCTAAGAAAAAAAAAAACAACCAAAAAAGTGTAAATAAAATAATAAAATAATAATAAAAGTGCATAGACAAATATCATTTCTGACATTTGAGACTTGATATAATACATAAATCACTATTTAAGTTTCCAAATCCATAAAATGCAATAAAGCAAGTTGACAGAGCCTGAAGTTCTCCTTTCAGAATATAAAGGCAGAGTTGGCCACTGCTGCTGAGCTGATCATTTGTGCAGAACAGTGCGTTCCCCTGCTGAGTCCCTGAGCGCGCGTGTGTGTGAGTGTGTGTGTGAGAGAGAGAGAGAGAGGGGAGAGTGAGAGAGGGGAGAGTGAGAGTATGAGACAGGCAGACACAGTGGAAGTGTGGAGGAGACACCCAGGAGCGGCAGCCACAACACTAACAATCTCTCCCGGCGAGGCTCGAGCGGCAGCTGCCACACACCTGGAAGCACCACCACGTACTGAAATGCATGAATCACTGCTACTGCATGAATCTCGCTTGAAATAAATGCAATTAACATTTCATTCTCAAACTCTCATGCAGCACGGTAGAGACATTACCCTTTCTTACAAGCACGGCTCGTGTGCTAACAATGCACTGATCCAGGCTGGCGCAACTGATACACGGTTTGAATCACTGATTAAAAGAATAAAAACTGAGTTTCTTGTGTAAATGGACATTTACCATTTTACTACCACCCAACATTGACTTTGGAACCCAGGAATAAGATGATCTTAATGATATGAGTGATGTTAAAGGTGGAATCTGAGCTTCTGACGTTAATCTTTAGTGTCTTTTAGTGCAGAAGCTTTATGTTCTTTGAAAGGTCATGATAGGGTGAGAAGCTCAGTCTTCTGGGAGTGGCTCGGAGTAGAGGCACTGCTCCTCCATGTGTAGAGGAGCCAGCTGAGGTGGTCTGGGCATCTGGTCCGGATGCCTCCTGGACGCCTCCCTGGGGAGGTGTTCCAGGCATTTCCAACTGGGAGGAGACCCTGGTGAAGACCCAGGACACATCGTAGAGATTATATCTGCCGACTGTCCTGGGAACGCCTCTGTATCCTCCCGGAAGAACTGGAAAAGGCAGCCGGGGAGAGGGAGACCAGGGCCTCTTTGTTTAGGCTGACCCCCCCCACCGGTGACCCTGACCCAGATAAGTGATGGAGAATGGATAGATGGATGGATGGACATCCTTTTATTCATACAGTGTGACCTTGAAACTTGGGAGTTTCTTTAGTCTGACAGCAGGTGTTGGATAAGGGTGTAATGTTTGAATTCAGAATCTCTCAAGCTAACAATGTACTGATGAAGATTCCAGAAGTGTTGGTCCTGTAGCATCTAAGGAAAAGTCCAAGGCACAGTGTAAGACTATGATATGATCACAGACTCTCCATGACTATTGGGTCTTCAAACAAAATAAAACCGATCTACTGCAACATTGCCTGTCATGTCTTATAATGAGCCACATCTCACTCGTTTTTGCTATGGTCTTTCTTTGGTCTTTCTTTGTGCTGGCATCAGACCAGCCCAGCTGGAAAGAAAAATACACCCAGAAACTCAATTTTTCCCTTCTATGCTTCTATTGCCATTAAATGATGATGTGCTCCAAGGCTGAAAATGAGATAGAAGATAGAGATGAAAATGAAAAGAGATAGACTTGTCAAAAAGTCTCAAATGTTCACTCTGAAAACAGATCTTGCTGGCTTGTTCATTTGAATGTAAGCCAGGATGCAAGCCATCTCCAACTTAGTAAGCAAGCAGCATAGTTTCTCTGCTCATAAAAATACTGAACAATGTGACTGTAAAGTTATTCTTTATTGAGAAGTGCAAAAAAAAAAAAAAACAGGTTTCTTTCATTTGAGTGTCAGGATGGACAGTACTTTCAAGCAGAACCCAGGAAAAGGAGTCTTCGTAGCCACAGTCCTCTCCTGAAACCCAACAAGAACTCACATCTCAGTTTCCATGGCAACAACATCCACAGAGCTAGCAGGCAAAGGACCGGTAAGTTCTCTTATCAGCGGCAATCTCCACCGTGTTTTTGCTATGGATGCATGAGATAAAGCCATCTAGTCTATAATGGAAGATCACAGCTTTGGATAAACCATGCCTTTTGGATAAACCATCGCATCAGCCCTGGCTCAGAACTCAGAACCATCAAAACTCAGAACCATCTGAACTCAGAACCGTCTGATTTTCTGATAGTTGTAATAAGGGATGTGAATCTGGAGAGTGAACAATGTCTGGTCACAGTGACCACCTTTGAGGAGTCAGAACATGGTGTTCATCGGCGTCCTTGGCTTTATGGTGTAGCCAAAAAGAAAGCAACAAACAACACCTCATAGCAAAATAATGAGATACCTTACGAGGGTACCTGTAGCAGGAAGATCAAACAGGCTGCTTAGCAAGTGGTTTTATAATCAGAGTTTATACCATTCCAGTTCAGTACAGGTCTTCTACTAAGCTTGTAAACTACTGAAGACACCCAGGATTCTACTAAACAAATACATAGGCAAAAAAAAAAAAAACAGCTAACAGTATTTTGGCATCATCAGTATAAAACTAATTACAAAATGAACCTATTTAAAATTAGTTTCAATCCAAGACACAGGACTGTGAGTGTCACTGACTCCACTAAAACTCATCACTTGTCTTCGTTTGTCATTCCGTAATGACGCTTCGACACAAACTCGTGGTGCGTATGGGAGTGACCTTGTTCTAAAATAGAGCTTTGTTTGTTGACTATGCGAGTCCATATCCCCCAGATGATCAGATGATCACACACACACACACACACACACACACACACACACACACACACACACACACACACACACACACACACACACA
>JAOYMR010000012.1:12219649-12233496 GCA_025802075.1 Tenebrosternarchus preto | reverse complement strand
CCCCCCCCCCCCCCCCCCCCCCCCCCCCCCCCCCCCCCCCCCCCCCCCCCCCCCCCCCCCCCCGGGGTCAGGGAATGGGGAGGAGTGGAGGCAGGCACGGGCGCTGGTTGAACTCTGTATACGTGAGCGGCCCTTTGTGTGCTGTTCGGCGGGGAGGCACTGTTTGTTTTCCCAGTGTCTGCCTTCAAACCCCAGTGCCAGGCTGTTCTCCGCAACAATGGTGTTTAGAGCGGCAGGCCTGTCCCGAGAGAAGCCTCCTGACTTCCTGCTCTTTGGACAGGGCTTCCTGCCAGGACCCGCAGAGCGGGCGGCCATTTATTTATACCAGCTGGGCTTGAAAGAACAGTGGGGAAGCTCCTCATATATGGAGGCTCTGTTCAAGTTATTTTTCCTTTAATCACAATTAGCATGTGTTTGATGTCTAGGGGAGCACCAAAAAGGACTTCACAATGCTAGATCTTAGCAAGGAGGGAAGTGGTACTACAAATGATTTGGGGAGATTATTTTTATTAGTGCACCTGTGATTGTTCTGCACACTGACCCCTCCTGGGTGTGGATTCATTACAACAGTGTGGCTTGCCCCTTTCCCATCTCTGAGACAACATGCTCTCTCCTGAGAAATCCTATGTATATTTAGTGATGGACATCAAAGGGGACAATAGTTTTCTGAACAAAGTTTAATCCTTGTTTAGGAACAGAATGAGATTTTCCAAAGAAGAATCCAAATTTTTGGAAATGCGGCCTTCTAATTTGTTGACATGATGTCTAACTTAAAGTTCTCCGCTTGAAATTTGTGGGTGCAAGTTGATGCTATTTTTTTTTTTTGCATGCTTCTTTCCTCTGCCCTTATTAAGGATGGTGAGTCTGACTCTGGAAAGGAGACTGATGATGAAGAGGAGGAAGAGGAGGAGATGAGCTCAACGGGCCGCGTCGGAGCCGAGCAGAAATACGACGAAGCCATGGATGAGGCAGAAGAGGAAGACGGGCTTCAGCGCTACCGTGACGCTCGCTTGCATGAGATGTTCCCCGATGAAGTGGACACGCCCTTGGACAAGCCCGCCAGGATAAGGTAAAAGGGCAAGAAAGGCTCGGCACTGCATTACAGCCCGCCAATTGCATGGAGCTCAGCACTTCAGCTCGCAGATGTTCAGGTCCTGATTCGTGTCTTGTGTTTGTTTGTTTGTTTGTGTGAACGTGTCAGGTTCCAGCGATACAGGGGTTTGAAGAGTTTTCGCTCCTCTCCATGGGATCCTTTGGAGAACCTGCCTCTGAACTACTCCCGCATCTTCCAGTTCCAGAACTTCGAGCGAACGCGACGCCGCGTTCTAGCTGAGGCGGCCGCCGAAGAACAGGGGGCGATGGTGTGTGTGTGTGTGTGTGTCTGTGTGTGTGTTTTTGAGATTGATTTAATTGATTGGTGAACGTTTCTGGGGTAAATATCATGTTGGTGGTGTGTGTGATCCCGCAGGTCGGCTGGTACGTTACCCTGCACCTGGAGAACGTGCCTCCTTCTGTGATGGAGAGCTTTGCGGAGGGCAAGGCCCTGGTGCTGGTCTCCCTGCTCCCACACGAGCAGAAGGTAATGCACTGAACGACTGAAGGACACATTTACCAACAGACTGGGGCATCTCCACAATTACCGTGTATTTTCACTTTCTGCAATGAAGTGTGTGTGTGTTCGTACCTTCCGGAAACCAACCGTTTAAATGAGAAGTTCTCTCTCCTCCTGCTCTGCTGCATGTACAGATGTCTGTGATGCATCTTCTGGTACGACAGCATCCATCTCACACTGAGCCCGTCGCGTCCAAAGAAGAGCTGATCTTCCAGTGTGGCTTTCGGCGATTCCGGGCCTCGGCCCTGTTCTCTCAGCACACCGCTGGTAAGGCCTAGCTGTCCCGTGTCCTCACACACGGGGCTCTGTCAGAACCAGCTCAAAGAAGAGGAACAGAGCTAGATCCTATTACGGTTCACCAGCTCTTGTTTAAGGTGTTTGTTTTCTTTGAGCCAGGGGGGGGTCTATTTCTTTTGCGGTGCTAAGACACAGTGGTGTTCTGTAGAACTGCAGATGAGTAGTTGGGGATGGACCAGTGGTGTCCTGTAGAACTGATCCAGGATCTGTCTGGAGCTGATCTGTTTGCCTGCGCAGGAGACAAGCATAAGATGGAGCGTTTCCTACGCGCCGATGCTCCGACCGTGGTGTCTGTGTACGCGCCCATCACCTTCCCCACCGCTGGGGTGCTGCTCTTCAGACAGAGAGACAATGGTGAGCGGGAAACGTTCGCCCTCCCTCCCTCCCTCCCTGTCATACGTAAAGTGTACAAATAAACAAGTGTGTAATGGCTGTGCTGTTTGCATAGTGCCCTTACTTCTCTCTCTCTCTCTCTCTCTCTCTCTCTCTCTCTCTGTGTCTCTGTGTCTCTCTCCCTCTCCAGGAATGCATGACCTGGTAGCCAGCGGCAGCCTGCTGAGTTGTGAGCCGCGTCGTGTGGTCCTGAAGAGGATTGTCCTAAGCGGGCACCCGTTTAAGATCAACCGGCGCTCAGCCGTCGTCCGCTACATGTTCTTCAACAGGGGTGAGTCGCTCCGGAGACTCTCCCACAGTGCTCCCACGCCGGCGTTAGCGCCGCGGGAAAGGAAACGCGCTGCTCGGAAACACACCACCTCTCGCTTCGGGTGTTTATTGTCTGTTTATTGTCTGTTTACTGTCTGTGGCTCTTTCTGGCAGATGATATCCTGTGGTTCAGGCCAGTGGAACTGCGTACCAAATGGGGTCAAAGGGGGCACATCAAAGAGGCCTTGGGTAAGACTGGGAAAAACGAGCTGTGGGTGAGGGGGAGGGGGGGAGAAGCCATATGAGATGGTGAAGTTTGAGGTTGGGGAGCAAATTGAATGCATGTTTTTCCCTGTTTCCTTTTTGTTTTTCACAGGTACTCACGGTCACATGAAGTGTGTGTTCGACAGACAGCTTCCTTCCCAGGACACAGTGCTGATGAACCTGTACAAGAGAGTGTTTCCCCGCTGGACACATGACCCCTACGTACCTCCACCTGTGCCCTGGGTCAAGAGGGAGGAGCCAGACAACCTCCACGACGTCGTCATGGACTAGAGACAGCGCATTATGGGTCGTGGATGTGACTTACTCTTCATAGCTACCACATACAGAAGAATAAATAATATGAACCCGTGTTTTGTCATTTTGTCGTTTTATTTCTCACAAGAGCCACTAGGTGGCATAACTGTATTAAAAGTGCTGGGCCTTGGTGAACTTGATGACAGTCTGAGCACTGACAGTGTGGCCTTTTCCGAATGAAAATGATTATAAAATTGCTGGATACATTGTAAAAATAAATAAATAAAAACACCAAACTGGTAAGCTCACCGTTACAACCTGTTACCGCTAGATAACTGAGTAATATAATCTTTAAACAGTGTAGTTGCTCCATGCGTTTAGTGTGCTGTTTCTATTAGCACAGCGAGGCATTGTGAAGACGAATTCCAGCTGAAACCTCAAGTGATGGTGTCTCTGCCTGTTTGTCTAGGGCATGGGCGAGAACCGCATCTAAACACTCTTAGTAAATACTGTCATTGTGAGTTTTCGTTTCTCATCCTCTAACTCAAACCAAACCTCACGCTGGAAGACAATCTCCCTCAAAAATGTCCGACCAGTAAGCCCTTACAGTCATTACCTTCGGTTGATTCACCGGGGTTTGCGCGGGCGGGCGGCCCGATGGCTCACGCGTGAGTCCTGACACTCAATTTTAACCGAGCGCAGTTGAGCTGTGCGCGCTCTCCGTTTTACGGGGGAAGAGAGCCGTGGCCTTGCCAGGCGGGCCGAGTCTTCCTGCTCCGGCCTGACCTCCCTCCACTGCCGCACCCTCTCTCTGGTGGTCCGTTCGACCTGAAACCCCTTTTCACCACCATTCACACTCGAACACGCACGGACCGTGACCCCACTCTTGTTTTCTCTCTGGATTCCCAAATGCTTTTCCTGCATGTGCTCTCTCTCCATCTCTCCATCTCTCTCTCTCTCTCTCTGTCCCTCTCCCCTCTGTCTCTTCCCCTCTCCCCATCCTGTGCTTTTTGCGCTCTTCTGAGAAACAATGATTTATGGTTTGTAATATTTATCATAAAACAGTGCTCTTGCATGCTTGCAGATTCATGATTCATCTCGGGTTGTGCTGGGACCACACCGCAGATGCATGCCAATATGTCTGGGAAAAGAGAAGGTGAAGACTTGGGCTTGGAAAGGCAAGCATGAGCCAAGAAAAGGGATCAAAAGTTCAATATGTGCAGTTCTTTTTTTTTTTTTTTTTTTTGCATACTGTGAATTTGATTACAATGGAAAGAGGCAAAATAATGCTAAAACAATTGCACAAGGGTAATACTTCATTACTGCCTGGGGGTGCATTCGAACCTCTGGCCGGTTGAGTTGAAGCACTCAATTTACTCCCGTGTCCATTTTCTTTCGCTGCAGTGCACCCAGGGCATGGAGCATGGATGTGCTAAACACATCTTTCTTAAAGCTGAACGGGTGTGGTGTGCCTGGCCAAATGTTCATGATCTAGAGAGGAAATCTAATCCTCCCACGCTGGAGATTGTCCTCAGCTACGAGCAGCTCATGGTTGGAATGAGTGGGGAACTTTTCTTCAGAGTGGACCCCCCCCCCCAAAAAAAAATGCCTGCCAGGTTCGGAAAGGAAACTGTTCAGATCTGCGTTGACTGAAGGTGAAGTGCATGGCGCAGGCTCAGGAGCTGGAGGGATTTAATGCTGGTGGCTGTGGGCCGCCCGGAGGAGGAATGTCCTGCGGTTCCCAGTTCTCTGCCACCACACTCCTCTCAGCTGGCTTCAACCGAAGATATAATGGGTGAGAAATTTTTCCATTGGATGGGGATAAAGAGGGGGAAGGCGAGAGAGAGAGAGAGAGAGAGAGAGAACGTGGCTTTTGCAGAGGAGAGAGATAAGGGAACAAGCCGTGTCCACTCACTCTGAAGAGCAGGAGGTGCCCCGCGCGGCTGGCATCTCGGGAGTGAGTCAGCAGGGGAGAAGGCGGAGGGGGCTGGGGTGAGAGCGCCCCCTGGCGGTGTGTGCGCAGGGGGACAGAGCGTGAGAGTGCCTGGCGTTTATGGCTAGCAGATGTGGCGTTGTGGGGTTTTGTCAGGGGCCACGCGAGAGTGCCGCACAGGCTGGGTGGCACCAGGGTGAGCACGGGGTCAACTCTCTGTAGCACAGCTCATAAAACACAGGGAGAGGGGGAGAGAGAGAGGAACAACAAGAATGAACACTGAAGTCTTCGTACAGAGCACACACAGAGCCATCCAGTTCACTGGTACAACACCTCCACATACCCCATTAACTCCCTAAAACAGTTTTAAGTGTTCGGTAAAAAAAAACAAAACAAAACACGGAACCTGGGTATGTTTGTGGATTTCTCCTGGTTTCATGAGCTACCTCCCCTTGGACCTCCCCCCTTGCCTTTTTGAACAGAGTCGCTAAGCAACTTTGAACAAGGTTGAGGAGAATTCTCCATCTTCCCTTTCATTTAGCAGTCACCGGCTCAGAGTCACATAGTCACAAGTGTAACCTACAGTCCTACAAAATAGTCCTGCTTTCCTCTGCTTTCTCCTGAGCTATTGTGAACTTTAATTCCTGCCATAAATCAAACATTCTGTTGCTTCCATTTATTTCACCCTCTTTTCGCCCGTCCAGCCGCCCACACTATCTCCCGGCTCCCCCCGTCCCCACTCCCTCTCTCTTTAGCCTGGTCGTGGCTCCCTTGTTCCTGGGCCCTGGCCAAGGCTTGTGTCCCTCGAGGAGTCAGCGCTGAGAGGGAGAGAGGGGGCAGAGTAGGGGCCGAGAGACAGGCTCCAAAACCACAGCTGCAGCAGCGGCAGCCCCTGCCTTGAGTTCCCTCTCCCCTCCACTCCCCTCCCTCGCTTCACCGAGCGAGGAACTGGCCTGGCATACACCCCAGCTCTGCCATTAATCAGAGGAGGGGTAGCGCGTGCGCGCGTGCGTGCGTGTGCGGCGCTGATAGAGAGCTGGCGGGAACAGGGGTGGTGGTATGGAGACCAGGACCTCCCAACAAAGCCGATGAGTTCACCCAGCGAGCGAACGCAGGCGGGAGGGGAGAGAGAGGCTGACAGACGAAAAGCCTGGTGCACATATTGTGACTTGTCAGTGAGGGAGACTAAGAGGATGAGCGCAGTCCAGACAAACAGAGCCCGGGCAGTTGGACGCAGCCGAGATGGAGTGAGATGGAGTGGAGAGAGAAAGAGAGAGAGAGAGAGAGGACCAAGAGGGAGTGAAAGGAGAGTGAGGGCAGCGGAAACAGACCTGAGGTCTGCTGAGGAGGAGGCCAAGGGATCCAAGATTCTGTCCATTATGGCATATAAACATGGAAAATCTCACGGTTCAATACAAACAGATGTAGAATGTGCACTTTTGTCTCATTAAGCCAACGCGGTGAAAATAGTTGTTCACATTGCAGTCCTTTAATGTATATCCCAGATGTTGGTTCTACCCTTCTCTTCAAGGTCTCCACACATTACTGAACAGCGCTTATCAAAACAGGCCAAGAAGCATCGAATCCGGCCGAGATACTGCCCCGATGTAAGCGTGGGCTTTCGCCAGTAGCATTCCGTGCGTTAAAGTACACTTGTCAAAATTTGAACAGTAACAACCTCAGGATTTTGCTGTTTTTCTACGATGTACCAGCAATCTGAACATCTCATCAGCTGTGGAACCTGTGAGCCGGTTTGTGTGAGAGTGTTTTTCGTGTGCGTGACTCCACCAGTAAGCAAATGCAAGAGTGTCAGTGAGAAACTGCATGAAAGCAGCATGTACGTGAATATTGAGTAAGAGCAGACGTTTCCCCATTCCAGCACGGGGAACATTCCCTTAAGGAAATCCATTCGGCAAGCATCCCACCAGGTTCATTATCCCCCCCCCTCCCCCCTCCCACTGTGAATATCCAGGTGGGAGTGAAATGTAAAAAACCTAAAGCACTTCCAACCTGCTCCCCTCACCCCAAACACGCCTCCCAGAATGCTTGTCTGCTGACATCACTGCGCAGAGACCTGGCCGTTGAGTCTCTCTCCTCTTTCTCTCTCTCTGTCTCTGCTTTCCTTGCTCTCTGCTTCCTGCCCCCATGATGTCACGCACCATATGGTTTTCAGCGAGAATTAAGCCGGAAAAGAGATTTAGTTGGTGGAGAGGAGAGAAAAGGAGGAGGTTCAAGAAGAGCTGTGCGTAGGACACAGAAAACAAAAGGCTGCTCTTCCCGTGTGTGTGTGTGTGTGTGTGTGTATGTGTGCTTGTGCAAGTGTGTGTACACTGTGTTGGAGCAGAGTGCAGGTAGAAGTGAAGAACATTCGCTGAGTGCCTTGTTGTGTGCCACACAGATGCCCATCCACAGATGCCCCTCCGACAGTCCGATCCATGCATGCCCAAAGACCCAGCAGCAGCAGCACCAGAACCCAGCACAACTGCATCCAGCTGTGGGGCTTGAGCATGTGCGTGAGAACCAGAAGCACTCCTGTCAAGCCCCACGTTTCAAAGTGACATCTGGAAACAACAGACACGTGCACTACGAAGGTGTTCTGAGGGAGGCACCCAGCAGACGTGGCACAGGGAGGTGGTCTGCTGGTGAGCAGCGCACATGCCTTCCCGTCCAATCCCATCATGCCCAATTAAAACCCACTCCTGTATGCTCGCCATCTATCATGACAGCCTTACATTTTAGCTCTGGTCACGGGCAGGCGCTGCCAGTGGGCATGTGTGTGTGTGTGTGTGTGTGTGTGGAGGTGGGCGTGGGCCAGGCCTTGCTCATGAAGGCCTGGGAGGATGCAAACGACCTCCCTGTGCATGCCCACGCACTAAAGCTGTCTCGCAGCATCTCATTACGGTGAGTTAGGATGGGGCGTGTGTGAACGGCAGGCCTACCGCTCAATTTCTGGTGAAATGTCGGTTCTTGGGGGGGGCGTGTCTGGCAGCAGCGTGCCGGTGGCGCGCTTCAAAGTGACATCTGCTAACAACCACAGGGAAAGCGAGGGTGCTCATCACCCCACCACGGAGAGGACGCTTTGGTCGGGTGTCTGGCCCGTGGGTGCACAGGGCAGGCGGCATGCCCCTTCCTCTCCACTTCCTGGGCCTTCCCAGGCCCAAACCTCAGGCTGTGTGCCAGGATCTGATGGAGGGATGATGACTTGATTGGAATGTTCTCAGTCATTCCCAATGTACACTAAACCTAAACACTGTGGACCATTTCAGCCCAGTGACCCACACAACTATAAGCTGTAAGCGTGGTTCTCTCTGTCTCACAGCAGAAATCTTTCAAAGATTTTCTCACATCTTTCAGAGAACTCACGCTCATTAATGGCTTTCTCCTTTTCTCTCCCTTATGATCCCTCTGTCTCTCTCTTCATCCACATCCATCCGTCCATCTCACCTCACCTCACTTCACCTTCTCACTTAGAACATACTCAGAACATACAAAGCTATCTACACAAGTAAGCAGAGGAGTGTTATGTAGGAAATTGGGGGGGGGGGGGGGGGTTCTGAGCCTGCTTTATCACCACCTGGCTTTTCCAGCACCACCCACCCACAGCAGCAGCCTGTCAGGAAGTGCCTCTGCACTCTGCCTTGTTTTCCATCACCGCTTTCATTCACCAAATTCAATCACTGCTTACACAATCCAATCGGAAGTGCCCCTTGTCAGACCGTTAAATATTTCATCATTTCACTTAACCTGGATTAAATAACAGTTGACAAGTTATAGCATTTAACATTGTGGCCTCGGGTGACTGATGGCACATAATGAAATGTAAAAACAAGCAAACAATACTGCCTCTAAACTTTAATAACTTTTAATAAATAATCATTTTTTATTCTAACATTTTATTTGTTACTCTGTTAGCCTCGTCAGTGCGACTGAAAACAATACTGGTCATGAGGGCGGCTTTCTTCGATAAGATACCACCTTCTCTGTTTGAGAGGAGTGTCTAAATACGAATCATCCTGGAGTGTGTGTCTATTGTATTGCACGACAATACTTCCATCGTGACTCGAACTTAGTCCAGGAGCACAGGTCAAGAAGGTCAAGCAGGACGACATCGTGCACCACCTGATGACTGCTTCTCAGCTATTGTGAGCTATCTTTAACCACTGTTTCTGTCATATATAAACCTTATGATTTCTAGACCACACTTTGGCGCTAAAAGTGAACTGAAAAACAGCCAGGTGCCGATGGGCTCGCATCTGTCCTTTGTATCGCTCTTTGCGATCTATCTCCAAGGTTATCGGCAGTTTATCAAGGGAAACTGGAAGTGAAAGACGATACCTCCCCTTCTCTTAGCCCAGACGCCTGTGATTCTAACCAGTCAAATGAAAGAACAGCATCTTGGTCTTGGGCGATTCGGAGGGAAAGGCCCCGATACAGACACCCATTAACTCTTGAAGAGATTCAAAGGTGGCGGGGCAGGTGTGTGACAGGGACAGACTCCAGCCAGGTGAGTGTTTCTCACAGTAGATGCTTTGAAGAGTGGGAGTTGCAGCTAAACCAGGGCAACAAGGAACGTGCCACATAAAACAGATTAGAGGTCTGTGGAAATACCTCACTAGGTTAGAGTGACTAAAACCTGTATGAAGCACAGACTTCATTAACATAAGAGTTCTTATTCTACATAGAGGAGGCCTTTGGGACAAGCTGTATACTTTTTAAATGTGAGATTTAATGAAACCCGAATAATAATGAGCTTTTTAACGTCATTGAAAGTTGCTTCTTTTAAAATATTTAATGAGGATAACTTCAAATGATTAATTAACCTTCAGATAACCAAGGACATGTGTTACAAGGACAAAGTGTCGCGAAAAAATTATATTCTGAACTTGTGTATTACTGACGTTTCTGATCTCAAAGCAAAGCCCTTCTCAGAGCCCATCTGTCCGCCATTAGGTGTCGCTGCACGCGCAGTAAGAAGCTCGGCAGCGCACCACCGCCTGGTCCAGATAGAATCAGAAGTGTCCGATACAAACTGCAGCACGTGCGGAATAAAAGAGAGTGAGGCGGAGAGGGAGAAACAGGGGCACGGGGTGAAGAACAAGGAACAACATAAGAGAAGCTGGCAACGGTAATACAAGGTTTTTTGAGAGGATTTTGGACGCGCCGGGGATATCTGAATGGGTAAATCCTACGGAGGAAAACCTCAACAGCGATCGAGGCATCAGACATGACTTCGAGGTGGGTAGAACAGGCAGAAAGTTCTCATTGGTAAGACCAAACGTCCGCGAGCGTTGTCTACCTGCAGCATGGTTCAGGTGCGTTTTTTTTTTTTTGGAAGTTCGAAAGGCTCGAGCACAGTCGCTGTACTGACTACTGAAGGGACTTTAGAGTGTTTTAAAGAATGCAATTCATGTGGGTTCTTTTAGGGAAAAAAACTTTTTTTTAAAAATAGAAATAAATAAATGATTATTGTTGAGAAAAAGAATCTCCCAAAGTCCAGATGTCAAGAAAAACAAACTGCTAGAGGTGATTTAATTACATACAAGAGTATAAGTAATGTTTTAGAATTACAAAACTTAAATTAATGTGAAATAAAGAGATTTAAATTAACAACAATAGGGCTCGCAACTACTTTGATGACCCTAGTTGTAGGCCATAGGCCTATGAAAAAAATAACAAAAATTTAACAAAATCTTGGCAATGTTTTCCCTATTGGACAGAAACTTGCCAAAGTCTTCAGTTACTCTGTGTATCTCACTAACAAGAATGTCAGATTTTTTAAAACCAGAGTTTTTATTAACTTTATAAAGCTTTAAACAGTGAATGTCACTGACTGGACGTCTTTCACCACCAAAATCTGGACAAGCAAAAATTTTTAAAGTTAATAAAAAAAAGTGGTAGGTCAACTGAGTACCACAGCAAGATATCACTTTAAGGCCTTTGCGTAAACAAAACGCATTTTATTAATATGCGTCCTGAGGATTAATAGCGGTGAAATGTGCATCTATACGCTAGACAGCTATATGCTTAATATTAGATATATCAAATGTATATATATATATATATATATGCATGTTGGGTATACATCTAGCAATCATGCCCGACTCCCTGTATACGAAGTGCACCATGACAGCTGCGGGCGAGTGCGACAGAAAGAAAGTCAGGTGACTCAGAAATATGACTCTGCAACCTATAATGAATAATTTAAATAAATAACTTACATGAAAAGAATACATGCTGACAGATATTCTGAATTCTAAATAAAATTATACATATATGTGTATATATAGTATATTTCATATTTATTTTTTCAGAGTTTTTATTTTATTTTATTTTTTAAATAAAATAATTTTAGACAATATTTATCCTTGTTCAGTATTACAGGTTACAACCCAACAGGTTAAAGTGAATTCTTCTAACTTGTATTCTAACTGGCGTGATTAAGACAAGGGTTTATCGCTCAAGGTAGCTTACTGCTCAGGTAGCTTGGTACACAGAATGTACGTGATGTGTTTCATGTCACAGAGAGGTAAACCATCACAATCTGTTTTGTAGTGATTAAGATGAAAATGTCTATTTTGCTTCGTGCTGATTCCCGATGCTTTTTTATGCAGTCTTTTAAAATAAAACATAAAGTATGTGATATACGATAAAACGCCTGTCTCTTTAAGAGAGGCAACGACGTGTTGTAAAGTTCAAGTTGGGGTCACTGTAAGTTCCTGCCCTCGGCTTTACCTTTTAGTTTTATTATACACTGACATCACGCGGGGCGCTAAAACACTTACGCCGCGAAGAGGCTGTCATTATCATCTCTATTCGCGTTATTGCTTAGATTCAAAAATAGCCAAGGAAATTACTAAAATAAAAAAATATCTAAGGAAACTGATGGTGGAGTAAGCACGTATTTTTATAGGAGGAGTGAGAGGTGGAGAGCGAGTCGGCAATCCTGAGAGAGCCAGACAGAGACGAAGTGAGTGAGTGAAAGAGAGAGAGAGGGAGAGAGAGGGAGAGCGAGAGAGAGAGAGAGAGAGAAAAGGGAGGGCGAGCAACAAGAAATTCATAGCAATTAATAATAAAAAAAGAGTTGGCAGTCGTGCACGGAAAACTGGCATGGTTTTTGGAGGCTGGCAGTTCAAAGTTGAAACGTCAGAAATGACTCCAAAAGACTGTTGAGATGATCATTGAGGGAGACTTGGGTCGGATGGCAGAAGAGTTCGGGCATCCAGGTAACGTTACAGACTACTTTTAACGTGGTTCTATACATTTTAATGTGGTTCAATACTTTGTAAATTATTGTTTAATTAACTATGTGTGATATATTCCCTCGATAAACTGACCATTTAAACTCTTACATTAATTCTCACGATTAGTTTTTTTTTTCTGTGTAGCCCAAACCAGAAAAAGAACCAAAGTCTTAAACAGCCTATTCTTTATTGCCAACGTGAAAATTAGCCTATTTTTAAAAATAATAATACATAATTAATTACAGCATTGTTCCAAAGATTAAAAATAGTTACAGACATACTTCTACTGAGCTTTAGTATACCTTAATATAGTATAACAGTCTAAGAAGTTTATATTCAATATTTATAATTGGGTTAATAGCCCACAGCTCCAGAGATGACAGAAGGTAGCAAATTAAGGTGTTTGGAAACTCAAGACACCAGACTTATTCTTTAGTGTATTGTGGTGTACCTTCTACAGTCTCTTATTTCAGAACTAGCTGTCCGTCACAGCGGGTCACAACACAGACTAGACTTTAAGTAAGAATGCATGGTGTTTCACTAGCGCGCGTTTCAATTTCAGAGAGCGACGCTTCACGCTCGTTACTAGTACCTACGAGTAAATGTAGCTACTGAAAACCGTTTGTTTGGATGGTTAATATACATTGGTAAAGCAAACGTGAGACTGGCCTGTGAATGATGCTAACTGACTTCTTGTTCTAGTATCAAAACTAAACATTTTAGTGGACTTGAATTATTCCAGATATTTCACCACGACAGCCTATCAGCTCTCAGTACTGCCTTTGGGGAGTCTGGTGTAAGACAGGAGAATATGATTATTGGAAAACCTTGTGTCGTTTAGTGACTTTGACACTGATGATGTGGGCGAGATAATGAGGAATATGACATTTATTTAAAACATATAAAATGCAGGCTATGTTTATTGTGGTTGATTTTGTTAGTGTAACAGTAGACGTGAACACGTAAGATAATCAGAACAGGCATGGAACTACACGCAGCGGCAAATGACAAGATGGCCCGAGGAGCTAAGAACAGTGCCGCGAAGCGCTTTAAAAAGCTTCCAACGGAGTGGGTATTTCAGTAGGCCATCAAACTGCTTTTGGTAACCAGAACACAGATATTTTAAAAATGTTTTGATTCTAAGGAAATTAGAACGGATAAGCCCACTTAAAATTTGTATCTCATCGCTGACAATAAAAACTGTGTTAACGGGATCGTTAAAGGCTGTCTTGTCGGCAGGATTTATGAATGAACTGGCTGTCCAGGGATAAGAAAAAAGTGGAAGAGGCGCTGTCTAGTTTTAGAATCTATTAGAAACGGCTGTGCAAAGGCAAACAGGATAACTTAAGGACACAGAATATAACAGTGGTTTCATGCATGAACCGGATCGATTGAAGGTTCAGCCGTGTTTCTGCACCTTTAAATCACTTAATTAGTCGCGTGATAAGAATCACCAAATGCAACGCTCCTGGTTTTGGGACCAAGCAGTTTGTGATTAAACAAGTCTTGTTTCTTATGTTTTAGATATTCTTTCTTTCTTTCTTTCTTTCTTTCTTTCTTTCTTTCTTTCTTTCTTTCTCTCTCTCTCTCTCTCTCTCTCTCT